>JAGXCT010036180.1:24433-41063 GCA_022495035.1 Philopotamus ludificatus
ACAAAACCGTGTTATATAAAACCGTGTTATACGAGGCCCGGGTGTATTAATATATATACACGTGCAAGCTGTAAAAAAAAGTATGAAAAATCCTCGTAAACTGTTTCCCACAACGAATAGGTGTAAGTACACACGTAAAATGTGAATAAAGTTATTATTTACATGACTTCTTATGTGAAATGTTATGCCACCTACGCCACTACGTATATTTTTTCATATAAAATGTTTATATAGAGTAGGAGATCAAAAAAATATTATCTGCAAGATTATAATATATTTTAAAATATTATGACATCAACAATTCATAATATTTCATTAAAGAAACAAGCAAAAGATTTCACCGTCTTAATATTATAAACAGAATAGTTTGTAGTAAACTATGCATATATGAACAAACAGTTGCTGTTTGTTCCGCATACAATCTAATTAAAATGTAACCTAACATAAAATATCCGTTATTAAAATTATTAATTGCAATATACTATATATGAGAATCATTTAATACTATAAATCTTGACGTCGTGAATTTTATTTTCCATTTCTAAAAGAATGTACATAGTAATAATAGCTTTCAAAGAAAATCCTTCATTTTTCTCGAACAGTATGATCATACATACGTTGAAAACATAAATATTAATAAAACTATTTTCGATTTAGGATTTTTCATTTAAATGAAAGTTTCAAAGAAAAATATATACAATATTTTATGCCAGTATTATAAATTGTAAGAAAAAAAATCAGGCGTTGAGTTATAGTTATCATTTTAATAATAAAAATGATCATATTTCCGATTCAGTTGGATAGTTTTTTGCCATGTACGTTAAATCATAATTCCGTTATCGATATATGAAAATTTCAACATTTTTGCGCAATATAGCTTTTTATATACGTATATTAATTTAAAATTATTATTCGCTAATACATATGTATACGCTGCTAGAACCATTAAGTTTTACGGTGTAAACTTTTTTGATATATTATTATGATATATTGCTTTAATGCTCTTTTATAAGCTAGTTTAACTTTTATTTCGGAAATATTGATAGTAATAACAAACGATTAGTATGAAATATTATAGTATCTTTTTTAACATTTAAAAAGATGAAAGCGCTGATGAAAACAAAATGCAGAATTATAAATAATAAACATAAATTGTATGTCAGTTTTGCTATTTTCATTTTCAAAAACCTTTTTTTTACATTTAGTTACGTCATAAACACATTTTCTTAAACACAAACTTCTATATTCATTATTATTATAAGAAACACGTTTGTCATTACCACTTACGATAAAAAAAAAACTATTTTGAACACCTCGCGTAATTTATATAATTTATATAATTAAAAAAATCAATATTAGTAACGCGCTTTTTATCCTCTTATAGAGAAAAACAGTGTGCTTTTGCTAAAATTAAAATAAACTCATCTATACTGCCATCATCCGTCCTCAAATTCTATACGCTTTTCAGATCTGGGGCATGACGCCCCAGAATTCCAAATAAAATTTAAAGAAAAATAAATATACTACGAACATACACAAATGCACCTTGGTTAATTCGCAATGTACCACTCCCTTCACGATACTCTTCACAACTTCATAAATATAAACCCATCCATTTCCTTCCTCTTTATGTATGACCCTTATACTCCCTTACTTAAAATTCTTCCACCCAAAACTGTTTTACTTCCTACAAAAAAAAGGAACGCAAATAACAACTTAGACCCATTTTCTTAATCCAGTTAAAATCATTTTCAACTTAGCTTAATTTCTCTTTTTATCTCTTTTCTTCTCCTTTAATTTTAAAATATTAAACCTACTAACAACTTCATCACGTTTGTGTCTGATTCACTTGGTTCTTTAGTCTTCATTTATTTTATGTTTATTTTTTTATATTATATAATATTTTATGTTCTATTTCTTATTAGGGTTTTTCCTATTATTTCGTTTTAATTTTTCTTCCAAAATCTGTCAGCCACTCAAGCGCCGGAAAAATCTCTAGTGTATTACTATGCGACTGAGAATTGACACCGAAAAATTATAATTTATTTAAATATTTTCAATTTATTAATAGGTATAAGTTATGAGAAACTTATATTAGTTTCTAAGGTGCAATAATAAAAAAACATATTTTAAAACAATTTTAAAATAAATTATATGTTTTTCTAATTTTGATTTCAGTTATTATATAAATCATTTCATTTCGAGGCAAGGAAATACAGTTTTTACATTCTCAAAAATTAATATTTTATGTCTAAAGCCTACTATAGAACGGAAAACTAATAAAAATCTGAGAAATCGAGATCCGTAGTATAACAATTTTCCTTTCCAGGATATCCAGTTGTCGCTCATCTTGTTTTGTCAAAGCCAAACATTCAAATCCGCATGTTAGGACGGGCCTAATGAGGGTCATGTAGACTTTGACTTTAATCTTCTTTGAGAGGAATCTTGACCGTATATGCTTTTGAAGTCTAAAGTAGAACTGTCAATCTCTCTGATTGTGGTTAATGAATAACTATATTAAACGTTTCATCCTTTGGTAGCAATTCTAAATGAGTGATCTCCTTGAAATCTCAACACATACACAACATAGCTTTTACAGTTTTTACCACTCAGGCATGTCTGTGGCGGTAGTCCTTATCTACTCAATTCCTTCTGCGGTTCTTAGTGCTGCTAATTATCTATGTCTCGTTCAGCAGTTATGCAAACAATAACACATTGCATGCCATTCACAGGCGTTAGTTCGTACGGCATCCATTGGCTAAATTTCGAAACTCTCCCTACTGCTAGCAGATGTCGATACACAGTTGAATGAGTTAATCTAAATTTGTCTGCTAATATATTGTTACAGTGCAGCACTAATGATTTTACATGGACTGGTTGCAGATTTGCCATGTTTAAAAAATTTAAAGAATTTGACTTGTCTTTATTTAAGGGATTTAAGGGACGTACAATCCAAATCTATTCGAAATAAACTAAGCAATAGATTTTCAAAAATCAATAGCAAAAAAAAACTCTTTTTTATTACATTGACTGAATTGGCGCAAAAACGGCATATATTTTGGGCGCAACATATTAATATTATTCATTCATTTGCCTACGATAGATGCATTGCATAATATAAAGATTCCAAAGCGCAATTCGCCCATATAACAATTCGATAAAGATTATGAAAATGCAAGGGGAATAAGTCTCTCACATTAATATTTTCTCCAGTGTCAAACCACGACACTGGTAAATTTTATTATTATTTCAGTTTAATTGAAGTTTATATTATTTGTTTTTGATTATTTATTCAATGAAGAAGATTAAATTAAAACATTTGGAGGTAATGGTCTCCTTTACTTACATAACTCTTAACCAGTGTGATAAAGAATTATCTGTATTCATAGTTTTTGTCTTACACCTATCCGACTACTAACTAAGTTCAGTCGCGGTTAACTTACATTAACGAAATAATATGCATGGTACCTACAAGCCATAACACTGGCCTAATAAGCTTAACAAATATTAATACGATAATTGAAGGAAAAAATATCAATTTATATATGTTAATTCGTATAATAAGTGTAGAACTTCTGGGGAATAATAACGTTATTGAGCTGTTAGCAAGAACTCATGATACACTGTGCCGTTAAAAAAAACAGTGAGCAAAACCTTTAAATCGACCAGCTTTTTGTTAGCTATAGATTTTAGAGAGCTTTCGCTGGAACGATTAAGCATTAGTTTTGACATTTTAGTGTTTTAGCACCTAGAATAAAATTTTGGCGAATAGTCAAATAATATACATTTAACTATTTTTTACCCGGTATTTTTACACAAAACTGAAAAAAGTCGTATAATTTATAGAAAAGTTTATTGGTTTCACTAAAAACCACGATTGATTCACTAAATTTGGAAAACCAAAGTATAGAAAATTTAATAAAATAATTAAAAATCAACAAATAATAATATTATTCAAATATGTGTAGTTTAATAATAAAAAAGTAATACTAGCGATACGTCTAATGTGTTTAAATCTAATGAAGCTTATCGCTTGTTATTACTGTGTTGTTGAATTTCTTATCATTACGAAATCCGCTATATACTTTAGTGTTTTTTGTCTCACAAGTTGTTTATATAATATCTTGATAGTGCAAGTAATGTTGAAAAAAATTAAAACTCGTACTAGGTTGGGATCATAACAGAGAAAATTATGCTAAGTCCAAGTAAATTAAAGCAGCTGTTATTGATAAATAATGCAATTTTGTATACTTTTTCACCTAGTCCTTTTATGCCAATAAACACCGGGACTTAACAAAGAGCGAAATCGAATATTAATATGTAAACATTTTGTATTTGAAAATGGTATTAGAACAAATAAATCGTATACAAATATAGTATTTGTTTTTTTTAGTCTACCGTATAAAAAAAGAGTTGAGTATATATCAACATCATCAGAAAAACTTTTCAGATTCAGCTATACATTCAGCCGATACATTCTATAATCTTTTTCATTACTATTAAGATGCTGTGTTGTTTGTCAGTGACTTCACATTTATATAAAAAATATTTTTACCCCTTGTAAATGTTCTTTTATTTATAGATTACTAGTCAAAAACAAAATTTAAAATTTAGAATACGGTGTTTGCCTTCATTCTATTCTAAACAAAATTTATGAAAATTCTTTATTGCATTTTTCATTAGGATAAAATGACGACCACACTAAAACACATGAATCATTTCCACAACAAATAATAAAGTAATTATCTTTTTCTGCGATATATAAACATAGTGTATGAAAAAATTCGCACATTTCTATAATGAATAATGTTTTATGAAAAGTGAATAAATTAATATTTTTAAATACTACTATCAATAAAAATGTTATTTCGACTATTTTTTAGGATATTTTTAGAGAACTTTTTATAACTAAAAGCTAATTATCCAATCAAACTTAGCCTAAACTTTACAATGATAAATTTTATCTTAAGTCAAAGTTGTTCATAAATCGAAAACTTGATCAGAATATGGATCATAATTTCGAAAATAATTTTCGAATTTATAGAGAGATTTTATCTCCCTATATATATATGAGCAAGGAAAGTATACCCTTGCTACCGTTTTTAGATATTAGACTATATCTATAGCTATAACAAGTTTATCATGCCCACTTAAGCCATTATCTACAAACAATTTGTCGACATAATTGTGGTTGAGAGTTTCCAGTCCTCCGCAAATAAAACAAAGCGAGATAAAATGAAACTAGGCTTTGAAAGTACGTTTATTCCACTATAGCAGATAGTTCAAGTAAAAAAATAGCAAAACTGATACAGTATATTTGCCAAGTTCTAGAAATTGTCAAGGAAATATTTTACATTTACAACCCGAGATGTAACTTGAAATTTCCATCAAAGCGCCACGTGCTTCCGACTTATTCAGTGGTGCCGTGTGCCAATGCTACAAGGCTTTATGCAAAACACACTGACAATCGCTTTTCCAATTTTCCGAAATTGATGCTTCTAATATTACACGGAGAACAGTCAATCACAAAAAAAAACGGCGAAACGGCACATTATAATCCGCGCGAATGAATGAAAAAAAATCAATCAATTTTAATTCCGGGATTACGTTTCTGTGTATTTATTTTTTATACTTTATCGAAAAGCTTTCATGCTATTTTTTATCGCATGCTCTTTACTTTATGAATATTTTTTCACATGTGCGAGTTCCGGATCCACTCCCAATTGATTGGCGCGATTTAAAATTTGTCGGAGGAATACGTGAAACAAACGGTTGCCAATTTTTTTTGATAACACACTGAATGTACGCACATATCTATACACATTTTTATTTTAAATATGCAAATCACTGTGTAACCAGCGGAAAATTGTCGATCAATTTTTTTTAAATAATATTATATTACTTACATATGCCTATGCGAACTTTTATTGAACCATTCTTGAGTACCAAGTATTTTCATATGGGTAAGATTTATTTCTTTACTAAGTGACGTGTCACATCCTGGATTTGTATAGACTTCAAACTTTTGAAGTACAATAAGAACTGCCTGTCTCAGATATTAGAAAATAACAAATTGCCATCAGGGTTGTTTCAAAATAACAAATCGCGATTTTCATCTAAATATTTTTTTCGTATTATTTAAGGAAGGATTTATTTTAGTTGTTATCCACAGCTTAGATAAATTAAAGCCCTTACATTGTTTTTAAATGTCTGACTGATGAGGGAATGTCCAAACGCTCTTCAACCGAAAATGATAAAGCACTAATTGCGGCGGATCTCCATCAAAATACCATATATATCACACTGAAGATCAGAAATTAATCAATCGAGAGTGGTTCTTCGGTTTCACATTAGAATTAATGGTTTTGGATGATTTGTCGACTCTGAATCTTCTAGCCCGAGTAATAACGTTAAACAATAAGTAATTTTAAACAACGTAACAAGAAAACTTACCGAAATAAACCTAGAAAATCCTAAAACCGAACTCAATATTAATTACCATGTTATATACATTCATAACTTATTTTTTGAATAAAAATATTAATTTAATGTATAGAGAAAGCTATTATTATTATAATGAAAGATAATACTCTAATAATAATAACTATTGATTTTAAAAAAATAAATAATCCTATTATCGCTTACGAGGACATGTGAATTCCATGTATGATTTTTTGATGAATAAATACTTATTCATCGTAATTGGTATCTTTTATTTAAGACGTTCCTCAACATTCGGAGCTATAAAAGCAGCTGTTGTAGATAATAAAAATGATGATCTATCCCAGGGACTCAATGAGTTATAACATTGAAATTCTATACGCAAAGCTTTTTATAAAAATATTCAAAATTCAACATTTAAATCATGTTTTTTAAAAAAAATCAATTCGGCCGCTTTCCGAAAAGCTTGGTAACCCCTGCTATAAAATATATTTTTGCATTAACTATCCAGTAAATATTGCAATTCAAGTAATTTAAATTTCGGCTTAATATCTTGATTAATAAAAGAGTTATGATTTTTTAAAAAAAAGTTTCACCAAATTTCGGCTAAACTACATCTGGAGGAAAACCCATTTTTTGCGCAAGCGAAGGATGGCAAGAAAGGTTAAAAAAATCCAATCCCTTCATAATCTCAAAACAAAGGACAAACTTGGGTATGGTGATGTCACAGAAGCAATGCAATTTTTATCAAAAAAAGGGATAATTGGAGAAATATTATTTATACCTGAAACTAGGAAGAAAATGCCTGGAACAACTTATTTGTTATTAAGTCATAAAAAACTGCTAGTGACTTCAAGGAAGCAAAGGGTCCTATGACGATATTATTGCTAAACAACAGACTTCTTCTGAAGGCTGACTTGTTATTGAGGTATAAGAATGTACTGTCTGAATTCCTGTATTTTGAAGAGCTTACAAAAGGTCCTGGATCCAGGAATTGTTATAGAAACAGAAATATACTTTATTAAAAAAATCATCCATATAATATACCATATTAAAATGTTAATTTGAATAATAATATTTATGGCAATATCAAAGAAATCATCAACAAAAATAAGCAGAGTGAATTCTTCTTTGTAAAAATCAGAAATTTGTATTATTTTCACAGATAATTATTTATTTTTGCTTTTATTACATTTAAATTTTTATATTTACCATAAATTTCTTTGATACATTTAATAAGCAATTTAAATATGCTGTGTAACTAAATTATTATTTCAATTATTTTCATAATAATAATAAATTATTTGCGTATATTTTTGGAACATATCCCCGCATTGTGTATGAGCCCCATTTGTTTTTTTTTGCACGGTTTATTTACGTGACTTTTTTGTGATACACATCCACCGCTTAAATCGAGGGATGGACGTACTCATCAACCGTTCACATGAATATTATACAATGAATAATATGAATACATATGTACAGTCGTGAACAATAAAAAAGTTACATTCGGATATATTTTTCGTTTTTATTCAGGATACTTTAGATTTTTTTATTTTTAAAAGAAAAAAGCAGTCCGGCATGAGGAGCAATAGCGTAAACATTGACGATAAACGATATTTCACCCAAGCAAATGTCGATCGCTTATAAATCATATATTCTGACATTACAGTTAGTATATAACAAATTGTACGTATTGTTTCTGTAGCTATTTAGAAAAAAATGTTATTTATTATCTTGGAAATCTTGAATAAAATCAGTTTAAGACGAATAAAGAAAAGAATCCGGTCTTAGTTGAAAGATTTCTTCATAAATAGACAAAAAAATGGATTTTATATGGTAGCAAAAATATATTTTGTTTTCAGTAAAATCAAAAATTAAATGTGTGTAATATCCAGATGAAAAGCCGTGAGTAAGGATACCGGCTCAAATATCCATAGTTAATCCGGACATTTAAACATTTCGCATATGGAATGATATGAGATTGCATATCAGAAGGTTCAAAGGGACTTAACTACATTTAAGCTGCAATAAAAATCAAAATATTTTATTGATTAGCATAGAAAAACTCAAGAAATCTATAACATTAGATTAATTTATTATTTTTATTTATATCTCACACAGAGAAACATTTATAATTTGTTTGAATATTTAATTTAATTGAAATAAAGCACTGGTACATTAATAAATAATTCTAAAACGTCTAAATTAGTTTTGCGCATAAATGAGCTATTCTCCATAAAGTCATCTTTGAAACATAGTTTCCACTTTATCCTTTGCCTCTCATTTCATATGCAAATATATACTGCTTTAAAGGTAAATTATTGCATATTGGACATATTCAAATTAAACGCTTCCTGGATAATAAATATTCCAAAATTCGCACTTAAACATTAAAGAACATATTTCTCTCGTCGACCATCTCTAACAAAATTTCCTTTTATGTGTCGTTGAATTTACGCCATATAATATACGAGAGGGTCTCGACCTCGAGAGGGAAGTATGCTCTTTGTTAAATCGAATTTTAAAATATTTTACACCTCTGTGGCCTTAATTTTTGTATTAATTAAATTTCCGAATGTAATTCGTTTCGAATTGGATTTTCGACATGAAAAAATGAAATATTTGATCACATAATAAATAAGTATTTCACCATCGATATTTCAATAAGAATGACCTCACAAATAATTTATTATTAGGGGATTTCGGGGTCGAAATTTATGAGGGTCAGGTATAATGCCCCGGATAACTTTCAGCTTTATGATTATTTAATATCTCAACGCGTTTTTTTATTATTTGGCGGCGCTCTGTACAATAATGAATATCAAGTCTGTGATTTTTTTACTTATAATATTACTTTATTTCTACAGCCGAACATTTAAATTCATTATAATGTCGTTTACTTGTTCGCCAAATAAAACTTTTCAACAATAAAATAATATGATGTCAGTTGTGTAAGATAAAAGTTTTCATATAAAAGCTCGGGAAAATGTTATTTTAAAACTTAAAATTATTTTAATGTTATATTATACATGATAGTTACGGTTATGTTTCTTAATTATAATATACGTGTTAATAAAATATTCCTAATGTTTTATTATAAAAAAAATCATTCTAAATATTTTTTTTATTTTAAATAAAAATAAATTTCGTTTATAAACCAATTTGTACCCGTCGTCACATCCCGAGGACAATATTTTTTTTCAGCTATACGAAACATTTTACATATGAAGGTCATGTGTTTGCCGCACGAATTTATTACATCGAAAAAAACGTATGCACAGATTGATTCATATGTCAGATTGTATATAACGTATCGGATATCCGTTAAAAATTCCAGATTCCATTGTGATGAAAGTTTTGGCGTAACGCGTGGGAAATTTGATGGAAGTTTGAGATATATTTTATGGCATTAGTTTAAATCGTGGAACTCTTCCTATAATAAATATTGAATTTTCGCACGTCGTCTTAGGCAAAAATAAATCTTTTTAGTATCCCGAGTTGATTGATTAACATATTTTACGTATAGCTCATTTTCCGCGGTAGATACGCCCTCGCAAATCCCTATGCAAAGCGGAAACTCGTTAAATGAAAATCTCATTTCCATGAGAATACAAGTCAAGTGATGTATTCCTGTGGTGGAACAATTTTTTGTCAAGTCCTTACCTTTGCTGTAAATTTAGCTTTTACATGTGTGATACAAATTCTGTGAGACTTATTCTCATTTTTTTTTTTATAAAATAATTTAATAAATAAATAAAAAAAAAATTAAGCTATGTGCAATGTAAAATACATTAGTGGTAGAATAATAAAAAAAATATTTGGTGTAATGTTTTGGGAAATCATAAACCACACATCACGTTTTTAGAAAAGCCATGTCGACACATGTGGAAAACTGCTTCGGTTGCAATTTTATTTTATCACAAACCTTCACTTATAATGGTCCATAATAAAATAAAGCTGTGTGGGTAAAAATTTAATTCGAAAAAAATATTCAATGAACAAGTAAAATTTTCTATAGCGTTTGATAATACTAACATTTGTTATACTGGTAATTTTTAGTGGAATCTATGTATGATCTACAATCATTATTATTATTTTTTTCGAATTTATGAAATATTGAGAAAGTGATTGAGAAGTATCTTTTGGGTTCGATCTGATATCTGATTTAAATAAAACACATGATATTTTTTTAAATAAATGAAAATACTTGGATCAATATGTTAGCTAAAACAAATTCAAACAGATAAGTCTGGCCTACAGAGTATAGAAGGTTTTTGGATATTAAACTATAGTAAAAAGTACATGGAATTAAATGTTTACCATACATATATATGGATATTTTTATAGAAGCTAAATAACAAATTTATTTTGGGATAACCTGAATCAATTCAGAAGGGCAGACGAAAACGTATTTATACCTAAAAATGCATAAATTTATCTATATTTTCTAAATGTAAATACTTCCGGTAAAAAATTACAAAAATAAGAGAAAATTTGTTGTTTTTTCCCAAAGAGAGACATTACTTTTTGTTGTTCACGTTTGTACGTCTGTATTAATATTTAACAAGTTGAGCATGCCCGAAATTCATTATACAAAACAATACCTAATTATCAGTTGTGTCGTATAGTTTAACGGTCTAGGTTACTATACTGTTTAATTACTACTATAAATTTATTTGGCCAAGGATAATGAAACAGAGCTGACTAAAAAGCAATGACAATACTAAATTTTATGCCACGAATAATCGTAAAATATAATAGTATTAAAAAAGATTAATGATTTTTTTTATTATTGATACGTTATCGGGATTATTAATTTATGTATTCAAAAAGAAAAATTTAATAAAATTACTTTGAAAAAATTAAATAAAAACTTTTTACAGAAATATATGATATTTAGAGCGGATTTTTACGAATTTGTATTCGCAGCGTATAGAAATCAATTATGTATCTGTTTCAAGAGTTATTTTTTAATCCTCCTTTTCTTTATATTCGACAAACAATTCAGAGATTCTGATCATTCGCGACATTTCATTAAAATGCTTTACAAAGTTCAGTTGATTGAAATGCTTCTCGCAATTCTCTCGTACATAATAATATATAATTTATTCTATATATTGCAAATATAATAAAATTTACACAACGCTACGTTCTGGGCGATTGTGTAACTATTCATCCGCTAATTGCAAATCCATATTTTTTGTTACGCGATTGTAATAGAGAACATTGCCGATAATTAATTATACTAAAAAAAACATATCTTAGCCATTCTAATCAATTTTACATGAAATTCATATCATAGTATTAAAAAATATGTAATATTATTAATTTGATACGTCATCGTGTAATATTGTATGTATTAATTTTAATTTTTCATTGGTCCTAAGCTGGACGATATTTTTTTCCGTCATATTCGCTTTAATGCTTTAGAAGTAATTTTTCTTCGCAAAATTGCGACATTATATTTTCATAATAAAACCTGCATAATATATTTGCGCAATAAATCGTAAAATAAATAATACGTAATTTAATATATTTATATTTATTATTTGAAAAGAAAATATTTGGGGTTTTCTCTGAATATTATGAAAAATATATGACGTCAGGGTCAAGCCGCACCATCACCATTCCACGTCAAAACTAGAAAATTTGATTATGACACTAAGGAATAATATTTTACAATACCTTTGTTGCAAAGGGGGATGAAAATCGGAAAATCTCACAAAAACGGAATATAAACCCTTTATAAAAACGTATGAAATATGAAAAGAGAAAAAAAAATATTCCACTTCACGATTTCTACCGTGAAATGTTACAGCGGGCATACAAATTAGGGATATTCTCGTAAATCCTGTTGTCCGAAAAACGTCCTATCATCGTTACTGTTAACTTATTGAGGATATCCAGAACACACTTATCCTTTGTGTATCAAATAAAAAAAATCAGATACGTTGCGCAAAATAAAATAGTGAAAAATTTTCATAATTAAAATCTATTTATCGCAGGATCATCTTGTCCTTTGAAACGGATTTGTTAATGTAATGTGCAAACAACTTAGGATTAAGTCTTTGCGGAGTAGATTTACTCAATAAACCACTCTCTTGATGCGATGCACACTTCTGGAAAATGTAAATTCATTGAATGGCTTAAAACCGTTAGATTTACCTACGTCGGTTGTAAATAATAAATATAATACAACATATATCCAAAATTATTATTTTTATATTACAGTAACGGTCATTCAAATCCACGCAAAAAAGATCAATTACCTAGTTTTCAAGTAAAATTCGTGATCAGTGGGAGATGATTTTTTTAATATTGTTGTTTATTGTGATATAGTGCTGGAAATAGTTCAAAATAAAAGAGAACATTTAAGCTTTTGCACTCGAAGCTTTTTTAAGTCCTCAATACCACAACACGTGTTATTTAATAAATTATTAGCTTGGATTTGTGTAATATTATCATTGTTTATAAATATAGTGAATATTATAAACCTAAAATAATACTCGTGACACAACGAAAATCGCGACCTTATATAACGTAAATAAAAGTACTCCCAAAATTGCAGCATTAGTAGGATTTAGTCAATCTATAGTGACTCAATTTATAAAGAAACTCCAAAAAACTGGGTCTGTAGAGCGCAAAAACGGAACAGGACTAAAGCGGAAGATATTCGCTCTAGAAAATCGTCTTTTAAACAGGTTTTTCTCAACCAACTTTGAATCTGCAGTGGATATAAGAGTACATCAGAAATGGAGGAACTGAAATCAGTGTCGAAACGATAGGAGAAGGCTCAAGGAATAAGGTTTCATGGCAAGATCACCTGCGAAAAAACCACGTCTCCAAAGATGTAACCAAATTAAACTTATTTGGCTCGGATGGCATTCGGTATGTAACAAAGAAAACAGAAGAAAGTTTGACAAACAATACATCAGGCCAACTTTGAAGCGTCCAGCAGGAAAAATGGTTTGTGGATTCAAACTATGGATTGGAGATTTAGTGTTCGTCGAACCGTAAATACAGAAGTGTATAAAAGAATCAATAATGATAACCTATTCCAACCATAGAACAACCCCTATCTTATAAAAACAACTGCAACGTCCAGACGATTCTGTACTATGCCATCAGGCTAAAAACGATAAAAGGTTTGTTTTTTGTTTAAACATTTACTTTAATTTAGGGAAAATATATCTAACATTTCACTTTATTGTTTTTATTGTTCGAAGATTTAATGGAAAACTTGATATTTCAACATTGTCATGGTCAGGTTTTAGTCCTGATTTAAACCCCAACGAAAATTTATGGCACGTTTTGAAAATAAAAGTCAAGAGAGAAAGGCCGACCAATTTAAAATCACTAATAACATCAATAACAAAGGTCTAGTATGAAGAGATAATAGCGGAAGCAATAAAGAACTTAGTGGATTCAATGCCGGCCCGTATTCAAACTGTTATAAAAAATAAAAGAGACATCACAAATATTATTTTCTTTTAATCCCATTTTCTTTAAATATTTTAAAATGCATGGTGTAAACAAATGTTCTGTGTTAATCTTAACTAAACCTTCAAATCCTGTTATTTTTTGGATTTAATGATAAAATGTTGTAATGCAATTGTGCCCGAGTATTTAATGTATAAAATACATATTTGTTTGTATATAAATGCAGAATAATTTGTATTATTAGATAATCAATAACCGTTACTGTATTTCAGAGCTTTTGAGCGCTAAAATAAATATAAATTGAACATTGTGATATTATGCTTTAAGCTTTTATTTCATATAGTTTCATCTCGTATCATAATATTTATTCAGTCTCAATATAAAAAATGAATATTTGTATTATATAAAATCTAACTCTACAGCTACAAAAATATCTGCCAATTTCCCTATAGACATATTAATATATGAAAATATCCAAAGATCTGCATTCAATTCTCAAGAGTAATATTTCATCATCTCAAATCAAAACAAATGAGTATGGCAATATGCTTCTTTTATGTTTATATTTCTCATCAGAAACTGATACATACCGATTCAATCTGTATACATACACAATAAAACGTATCATATATTCAATTTACGTATCTCAAATCCATTGATCTGTGTTTCATTAACGTTCGTACATATAAGGTAATTGCCCCTATAAGTAACATGGGAAATTGCCTCGATTTGGATAATAATTTCGGACACTTTGCTAAATGAACAGCTGATGGTATTATCCGTATTATACAGCCACATCAACACAGTGGTTCAGGTCATTAAACATAAATTATAGGCGAGTATCTAATTATGGTAACCGAAGGGTAGACAATAAAATTTTCAGTGATATTCATTTAGACGGTATTTATTTTTAAAATAAAAACAGTATTATTTAACAACAATAGCAATTTGAGCATAAGATTTCTTTCATATATTTTTAAATGACGTAAGTAAACCGAAACTATGTTTCAGACTGATTGTACTTGATCCCTTGTTGTTTGTACTCGGAAAATTTTTCCTGTCGTTTCTCAACTACTAATGGTTATTATCAACTGCAGACGTTCAGACTGTTTTCTGTTGTTTGAGGAAAATTCGAACGTTATAATACGATCAAAAAATGGATTATCTGATGTGTGAAAGAGGTATGACTTTGATTTTCTTACTCTTAATTAATATAAATATACTGAAAAGCTATTTAATATTTTTTATAAGATTAATCCTTAAATGCATAAATTTTCCAGTTAATTAAATACTACTAATTAAAACTATTAGTGGTACATCTACAACACAATGCATTTTTGTATAAATGAAAATTTCACCAGTTTCAACAGTTATTATTTTTCGCACGTTGTTTGTGAATGTCATTCATATTTTGGCATTTTCGTCAATTTTTTTTTTTTGCCCATATAAGCCAATGTCCGATATTATCTGTCCTTATGTCTCTTGGTGCTACATATTGTGTGGGTTCGGGTTATTTTTTTGCTTTTAGAGTATTTTCGACGATAGGGCTATTGCAACTACTCGGCCTACCGCTTTTGACGGTATCAACATTTTTTAGGGAACATAATGTCCCTGCGAGCTCACTCCGGAATTCAGATAAAGTAATATACACTGTTTTATCATTTCCCTTCTGCTTTTTTTCTACATAATATGCGTGTTGATTACGGCCATATCCAACATAGCCAAATATATGGTATACAGTCCTCAAATACCTTTCCATTTTAATATTATACCTCCTTGCAATGAAGTTGTCCATGAAATCGACCCTTTACATTGAAATCCTTTATTATTGATGGACACAGAATGTTTATTTTCATTTTTTTTCTTATCATATCGATTAACCTTTTTGTTTTACTGAGTAAAGATTAGTTTTCTGTACAATCTTATTAATTAGATCAATTTAAAAAAATATTTTTTGTATATGTTATTTCCATAAGTTGAATATTTAACTGAGAAATTCAGTTTTTTTTCTTCCATTACAAATAGCGTAGAGCAGCTCTCCTAACTGCACTCGCTGTTAAAAGAAATATTATTTGATCACTATGATTGGCGGATCTGCTTCAATATCAATAGAATTAATTCTTATATTTTTATAACTGTTTAACATAGGGAAAGAAAAATCAAAATCGCGATTATCTTTCATACTATCGTTCAAATAATCTTAATATTCATCACACATAACAATGTTTCTTTTAGCAATTTGGCATTTCTACAAGATAGGTTTATTTTAATTATGTGCGGTTATTAGAAAAACTTTAAAATTAAAAAACACCAAAAGTCTCAACTGTCTGCACCTGATGATTAAATATTTAATAGTAACTGTCATATTGTGCGGAGACATTTAGATATAAAAATTGTAAGCTAATTAGCTTCACACTTTGTCGCAATACTACAATAGAATGCAGAAAAAATAATTTATTGACCGAGAAATGAGTATGAAGTTCGTAAATGCATTGTTGTAATTCTGCAACAAGATGCATTTAAGGGTTAAATAAGTGTATATACTTTTTTGTGGCGTAAATTAACTAAAAGAGTTTAAACAGAGTAATTGTGCTTGATCCCTTTGTTATCTGTACTAATACATGCATACTTTTATTTTTTTCATGAACAAGTTTACATTTATTATATATATTTTTTTACAATCCAATCTATTTAATGAAATATTTGTCGATACGTCGGAAAAAAAATATAGTGATAATATAACTGG
>JAGXCT010036180.1:41140-77758 GCA_022495035.1 Philopotamus ludificatus
TTAATGAAATATTTGTCGATACGTCGGAAAAAAAATATAGTGATAATATAACTGGATTTACAATGATCGGAAAATAAGACTAGAATATTCTTGAATTTTTAGTAATTATTATAAGCTACTGAATGGTATCAGTTTAGAGCACTTATAAAGTATAAACTATTTTATGCATTATTTGATCAATTAGAAAGTTTCAAAATCGCCACTTGATTTTTTCATTACATAATTGAATTTATAAAAGATTAATATAAATATTTATATGCAGACTACAGCATTAAGCATTGCTTGATTAAGGATTTTGATAATTCCTTTGAGGGTAAAGTCTTCTATAATGTACCTGCTATCAAAATTTTACGTGACCGGAATAAATAAACTTATAATTAATTGCAAAATCTTCCAAAGCGATTATAAATTTTAGAATTAACTGAGAAAGCAATGTTTAAGCTTCATTTAAATTCTTATACATTTTATATAAAATCACTGCTGAAGTATTTAAATATTCCTTTAATCTAAATGATTCCCTATTACTAAACTAAATAATTAATATAATTATATACAATAATAGTGTGTATCCATACATTGAAAATATAAGCCATGGCGTTAATTTTTATAAATAACTCACCTGTAAAAATCATACAGCAGAAGTTAAAAAAAAAAAATCCATATAAATCCATACCAAACAGCAAATTAATTCTAAAAATAAAAACCTTTACACCTCAATTATCCTCCCACACATCTGCCGCGTCTCCACAATCTAGGGTCGTCCCTCATCATCAAAATTTATTAAAAACATCACACACAATGATTTAAATGCCGTTCTATTTTTTTTATATTAAATATATCAACGTGGCCAAAACTACCCAATATGACATACGTTAAAAAAATCACTAAAACTCTTGAATATGATAATGTTATTAATAGAAAATGCACAATAATTCTAAAGCCATAAATTCCAGAAAAAATAAAAAAATATCTTAACCGAACATATTTCCTATGATTAGATTTCTTCCACATATTTCCTCCCTTTTAAATTTAAATAAATGTATTTGTTGCGGATAAATAAAATATCTATGCCAGAAACTTTCGAAGATTATATCATCCTACTTCTTTTTCGATCCAATTTGATTGCTAATTTTTTTATTCCAGGACGACCATAAAAATTCTAAAATAACAATCTGAAATCCCTCGAAGAATCAGATCCTTGAAAACCATTGAGGAATTATTAGTCCACAATTCAGATCAATAAAATCACCTCCATACGTATTTAAATTTGAAACCTATTTTTCACAAGGGGATCATATTTATGTTTCAAATCGTTGCCAACTAATCAATTATATTTTTCCACTCTCGGCCAAACGTTTAAACAAATAAACTAAAACATTTATTGATTTACACTCCGCGAGAAAGAGCCCCGTATATCAAGTCAAAGTTGGATTTAATGATCCTGGGGAGATTGAGGCTCAAAGTCAAAATGGAAAATTTAATCTGCGGATAATTTGTAAACGGTCACCGAGTCTATCCACTTTTTTTGGTGCCTTTGAATATATGAATCTGGAATAAAAAAAAATCGGACTCCTGTTCGCGTATTATGTATGTTTTTCGAAAGGTTAGTGCTCTACAAATGTTTTGCAAATTGACCTCCCCCTATGCGAACTTTGACTTTCGCACTCTGCTTGACCGACACTTTTTTATGATCGTGTCATTAATAAATGTCTGTTTCGCGCATGGCCGGAAATGGAACTATTATTTTAGAATCCTTTTCGGGCGATAAAAAACGGAAATTTATCCGTCAGGTCATTTGATAAGTAGGTCCCAAAATATGTCTATGATTAATGGATATTTTGCTAGTTCCATTCAATTTATTTATATAAAAAGAAACGATAACTTAATAATTCAAATAATTTGAAGTGTCAAGCATTCAATGCTTATAATATTTATTTTTTTTAAAATTCAAATATAGTACCGCTGAAAATTAAATAGAAATCATAACAATTTCGATTTCATATAAAAATAAATGGCATGAGCGAAAACAAGCACAAACTAGATACGGAAAAAAAAATAAAACACATTTATCATTTTTTTTGATGACGTCAGATGACAGGAATCTAGTATTACACATATACACCGTGGTTTAAAAATATTACGCTCATTATTGATTATATAAT
This sequence comes from Philopotamus ludificatus, assembly GCA_022495035.1. Taxonomy (NCBI): domain Eukaryota; kingdom Metazoa; phylum Arthropoda; class Insecta; order Trichoptera; family Philopotamidae; genus Philopotamus; species Philopotamus ludificatus. Next base: position 43,303 of record JAGXCT010036180.1, read on the forward strand.
ACATATTATTTTGATTATATTATTATTAAATTAAAATCATCCACTTTGTATCAGATTAGATTCACATGCATGATTTTTTGAATATCATTGGTTGTAACTATTGTATGGAATATCAATTGCAATAACAGTTCAGATAAATTTACCACCGCCATTAGTAATATAATAAAACTGATGATATCATCTACGGATATTCAATAACTGTCGATAATTATCGACAGTTATTATTTCCGAAATTAATTGATATCCAATCAATAAACTAGATACGAAAACATATTATTTCTACAATGAGATGAAATTAAGCCATATCTTAAATTCGCTTATATTATCATTGTATAAATAAATCGGGATTAGTGGACTCTCCATACATTTCTGTATATTGTTATTTAAATTTCGACAGATTTAAAATTCGTGCGAATATTTTCCAGCATAAACATTGACTCAATGATGTTGCTTTGTACAAATAGATTTTATAATATCAAGATATTTATATTTTCATCACGTAGTATAGTTTATTGAGTGCTTCACGTTGTGATTCAATTATATCTAAATTTATTCTAATAATAATTTAACTATCACTCAATTGACTTCATAGTTTATAGGAACGCTTCTAGTATTCTCAAAAATAATAAATATGGGATGTGAAATAATACGTAACGTCTCCCATTAAAATAATTACGATCAAAATAAATGAAAATATATTTTGATAATAATTTTCATGAAATCGCATGTTTATTTATGATACTATCTATTCATATTACGTATTATGTTATTACGTACGATAGAAATGGGCGTTAATTTATCATCTGATATATCAATATTTATTATTATATGGTTTGGTATAATTTTTCCTAAAATATTTTCTCGGAAATAAAATAAAAATATATTTACTTACCATTAAAATTATTATTTCCGAATTATTTCTAAACTAACTTCACACTTAATAATTTAACATAGATTATTTAAAACTAATTATTTAAGTATAGCTATCACTTTGAGAGAAAATATGTGTATTTTTCACGAAAAACTTTTCCACGTTCGGCTGGAAAGCACCGGTGTTTCCCGTTTGGAAGCAGACGAGCGACTGAGCTGTTTCCATCAACTGGTGTAGGGCTTGTTATTTATTTTCTGGATATCTCCGGCAAACGAGCATAATAAATCTGTATATACCCATACTTTTATATTAACTAATTTTTCTTATAACATTATTAAACTATGAAATTTTTCATACCTGAAATGTTTATTTGTCGGTTAAGGCGCAAGTGTACTTTATGGCATAATTAATTATATTAATCGTTTTACTAAGTGTTTTAGTTTTAGTGTCTCATAAACTATTTAGGATCGAGATAATTATTTTAATTAAATGCTGGAAGATTTAAAAAATATTAAATAATCTAAGGATAAATAAAAAGCTGGATATGTTATGCTAAAATAAATATATTTATCATTAATAATATAATAAATAAGTTCAATATTATTATTTCATTTTCATGGATAAAACTTTCATGAACGTCTTCGCATCCGCATCCTTTTTTCTTTCCTTTAATATATTTATTATCTCGTTATCTTGAAATAAAATATTATTTAAGTAAGTTTAATGCTTAAAATTATCTTTAATTTTTAATCATATACTACCATTGCTCGTAGGTTTGCTAAGTTTAATATGTTTTTGTGATAATGTATTAATATTATCTTGTGTTTCTATTACTTCAGTAAATGAAATAAATCCTTCGCCGATAAAATTATCTTTTTTAAGAGCGTTATAAGATTTCACTTGAAATAAAATGACAACGTCGTCTCTATTTAAGTAATCCTCTTTTAATTTTCTGAAATAAATATTTAATTTAATAATACGATTAAATACAAAATATATTTATATATAAAAGATGTATACATGTTGAAAATTTCGTCGTATAATGCAAACAGAGAGTTTTGAGTTTTAGTCTTTATGCATATATTTTCTAATAATATGTTTTCTGGATATAAGTATATTGAGATGTACGGCCTTAGCTTATCTAAAAAATATTATTATTATAATATATGCAATAAATGATCGTTGTGAGAACCAAAAATAAATCCAAAATTTTTTTCACAATACTCGAAATATATTCGATTTCCCAATTAATAATATTTTTTTACGATAATATTTCAATCGTTGACCTGATGATTGAGGTTCTGATTTAATCTGCGATTTTTACATGTCGTTATTGAATTTTGGGAGTTGTCATTATAAAAAGGCATTCCTCAAATTTATATTCTACAATTTATTCATCATCTGACATCTGTATACTGTCAGCACATTACTAATAATTTTAGTAATAGCTTTAGTGACCTTGCTGACGATCAAGGCTTGATAAAAAAAAGCAGCATACAACATCTGACGTGTGTTACACGTCAGATGTTATATGTTGTGTTCTATCGGTGAGCCCAAACATTTCAAGTAAGATATTAATGAATTCTTCATAAAACCTTGACATTTTTTTTAAAATGGATTATTGTAAGAATAAAAATAATAAATATTAGTAGAAAAATCCAAAAATTTGACCAAATTATTTTACTAATTAACGTCACACGTAAATGACGCGCACACGGCGACGACTCGTCGCAAACTGAGGCATGCCGAATTCTCGCGACACGTTTCTAGTACGTTGCACTCGCACATCGTACCGGATGCGAGCGATAAAAACATCGCACCCGATTTTTATTTATTTTTCACAGTTCCTGACAATAAAGTTCAATGAATATTTATAATATTTATTCTTTATGCTTTTTTATAGATATACAAAAGGTTTGTGACATATAGGATTTATATTAAAAGAGTTATTTGAAAAAGATCACAAACTTGGGGTCAAAAAAAGACCCTATATATGTCACAAACTTTTTGTATTTGTCTAAAAAAGTCTAGGTTAAACATGATTTCTACTAAAAAATACAACTCCAAACATTGACTTTATTTTAAAAAAATTAGATTTCTATTTGGTTCTTCTAATATTTAAATATTTTTCCTAATACCTTTCCATGATTGAATAGGTGAAAAATTGCCGTTAAGGACTTCGATTGTTAATAGATTATTGTACGTTGAAATTCTAATACTCAATTCCCCAATGATTGAATTGTTTAATACATTTTGACTCCTCCATTTCACTTTATAATATTCTCGAATTAATTCTGATGTTTTATATCTGTGATATGTAGCAATTCGCGCTATCGTATTTAATTTTTGATCAGCGTTTTCGTTAGACGAATCGTCAATTGGTATTCCATCATTTTGTTTGAATATTCGTATTATTGTTATAATTGTATTAATGTTATTCATTAAATCAGGTACTTTCTAAAAGTATAATATTTTATTTATTCGAGTAATATGTAATAATATATCATCATTGATTTACCTCTCTGTTTTCATCGACATAATCTATTATTACTTCTGAAAAATGTTTCCATATAATATTTGCTATGGATTTATAATCTTCTTCGGACATGTCTTCTTTAATAATGTCAATATTTATTCTTAAATACACGTGTATCTCGTTTTCATTTTTATTATTATTGATTAAGGTAATAATACAAGAAAATATCTAGAATATACATAAAATTTGTAAAATAAAATAATGTGTAAATAAAACAATGATACCCACCTTTTTAACAAGACTCAATAATATATCAGAAATATTATTCATTAATAATACTTGGGTATCTAGCCTACGTCTTTCAAGTTCATCTTGTAATCTGAATTATTATAAATAATCATATAATACTATATAATAAATTAAATATAACCGTTTGAATACCTACGTAATATTATCCCTGCACTTTGTAGTTGTTTTTAATAATCCCTCGATTTTTAATCTATCATATAGTTTTTTATTTAAATAAAATAAATTATTTATGCATCGACACCACTTGGTTGTTGCATAAAAGTGTGCATTTTCAGCTACAAAACTTTGTTTTTCTATTTTTTTATTTAGTTCTTCTCCGTAGAATTTACAACATTCGTTGATTATCTACACATAAATATTAAAATTGAAAAATTTCGCACGAATTATTTCAGAAAATAATAATATGTGTATAGTTTACCTCGAATATTTCCCATATAAAAATATCTTTTTCGTCAGGCCAATCTATTTCATTCCATGTAATAAAAAAATGATGTAATGTTGATACTATATCAGTTGACGAATGACTATAATTCTGAATTTCATGGTTAGGTTCTAGTTTATCGCAGTTTACTGATTTTTCAATTCTTAACAAACATCTGCGTTTGCAAATGTTGAGCCATTTTGGCACCTCTTTATTAAAAAATGTATGAAAATTCGCCTTACACTCGAATTCCATCCTTAAATTTAATAAGAATTTTATCAAATTGAATAGTATCATAAATATATTCTATTTTATTATAAATACTTTGAAAATTTCTTCAATTCCATATATAATTCTAATGATTTGATATCTTTCTCAACAATTTCCGTCCTTTTGAAATCTTTTCCGATCATATCGTTCAACGTCACAATGTAATAACTCCATTCTTGGATATTATCATCGGGAGAATTCCAATCTTCAAATGTGTGCTCAACACTGGGCATGATTAGGCAATGAATTAAATTTTCATATAAAGTATAGATTCTTGATGAAAATTGTAAAATGTTCGACCTAGTAAAAATAATATAACAATATAAGTTTCGAAATATTTAAATAAATTATATACAGTAGTTTCTCGACTAATTATTAATTTATTATATGAAAAAACAATAAACAAAGAAGACATTGATAACTTTAAAGTGTATTCATTAAAAATAACTACATTATTAATTGAAAGAATGTAGGACGATGGTCCCAAGTGTTTTCTACCTATTGAATAAACTATTACAGATACTTGATCAATACGATACAATTTAATAAAAAAAAATGAATAAGTCAATTCTATCAGACATATGGCTTGTTAAACATCTAAATTTGATTAGAAATGTAAATTCGATTAGATCATTGATAAAACATTTAATTATTAGGCTTTAAATTAACGCAAGATATATTAAAATCTAATATCATAGTTATAATATTAATATAAGATAAACTGATTTATTAACATTTTTCAATTCATAGATAAAAAAAAATTCTGCCTCTGAAATAAATATATTTAAGTTATATTTTAAAAAAGAGACTGCAACATATGCCACTTATTATTATTTAAAGTTCGCAAGAAATTTCTATCAGGAAATTTCATTTAAAATATATCCCCAAAGGTGGAAGACCCAGTAAATGGGACGATGCCATACTGAGTACCGGAATCGAGAGTTATCCACCTTTATATTAATATATTGAAAAATTTGCAAACAATTTCATATACTCAGGGTCGAATATTCAAAAGCATCTTAAAGTAATCGGCAAAGTGTGAAAGCAGGGAAAATAAATACCATATTAGTTAAGCAAAGAAAGCCTAGGCGATCGAATGTACGTATGTAAACATCTTTTGAAAACGGAATCCGCACACCGTTTTTACAAGAAATGAAGAAGAAAAATGGGTACTTTTCTCAAACTGAAAGAGCCATAATCAATGGCTATCAAAGAGTTGGGTAGCAATACTAACGCCTAAGCTCGCCCTCATAATTTTTTTTTATCTGTATGCTGGGACTGCAAGAGTATAAATAATTTTAAGCTTTTAAATTAAAATTGACCTAGAATCATAAACAGCGTCATGTACAAACGTCATAAACAACTCCAAAAGAAATAAATCTATTTAAAAAATCAATCCATTTACATTAAATTACGCTTGAAGTCCAGATTGCAATCCAGAAAATATTAGGGGAACCGAAAAGTAATCAAAATCATTCATCACATTCATCAAAGTCAGTTTATTTAAAGACGCGGTCAAGTAAACACGTAACTTGTTGTCTTTATATTAAGATGATTAACTGCAAATTAATGTTTTCTTTGTAAAAAAGATTATTTATCATTATGACGAGGGATATCGAGGCCAACAATTAATGTTTTTTATTCGATCAAATGTAGAAGGGTAACAAATATACAAAAATACACGTGATGTTTTAAAACTTAGCAAGTGTCATCGGTGGTTTAAAAAAAATGGAAATAACTACCTCAAGAACATCGCTTGAAATGAATGACATAAAAAAATAGATTATGGTGTCCCCAGATCAATAGTGGAATCAGATCCTCGTCAAACCATCGAAGAGTTATTCACCAAGATTGGCTGTTCATGATAACCCACGCCATTTGGGAAAGGCCCATAAAAAAGGAATTTTGGTCACGCATAAATAACCAGCGTTCGACCTGCGCCGTATCATCTGTGCATCTATCATCGTTTTTACGACGTATTGTAACTGGAGATGAAAGCGAATGCTATACTATAATCCTGTATAACAAAAACAATGATATTCTTCCGGGCAAGAATGGCCCAACCCCTCGACCAGATCTATAAATAAATAAAGTCTTTCTTTGGGTGTGGAGGGATTTCTCTGGAGTAATACAGAACGAGTGACTTAACCTAGCCGTGTCTATTTGGGACCTCAAGTTTTCGATTTTCGATTTCGAATAACTCTTTTACTATAAATCCTACATGTCACAATATTTGTCTGAAAAATTCTAAAGAATAAATATTTATTGACATTTATTGTCCGTAATTGCGAAAAAAAAATAAAAACAACTATATTCGCTTCTGTTACAACGGGCGCGATATTTTTTTGCGCACGCATCCGTTCTGATGTGCCATGTACGAATGAATCGGCGACGTGTACTCAGTCTGTGGTGAGATATCGCCGTGTATGCGTATCATTTACGCGACATTGAGCAGCTAAAACATCTAAAATATCGACTAAATTATGAAGCGTATCATAAAGAACTATTTTTATTCTTGGAATAATCCATTTTATAAAAAAATGTCAAGGTATTGATGAAGAATTTATTAATATCTTACAGCGCCTGTGTATTGTAAATAACTCGAACGAATTGTTTTGGACAATAATTAGCCAAGACCTTTGCATCATTACAACGCAAAATCTTAACCCATTGATCTCCTATGTCGAGGTGGCCTCGACATGGGTTTTTTTTACCGGCAACTCCTATGTCGAGGTCACCTCGACATTTTTTACTTGAGTCGTTTTTAAAATAATTAAGAGACGATTTGATGTTTTTTGTGACAATTGCGGAGAAATACTTGTTTCATCTTATGTTGAAACGCATACCGGAATTTTATAACAAAAGACGTGCCAAGGGTTTCTCGGCCGAAGTAGGGCCTTGGAATATATGTTTTGTCTGATTCTCGTACAAGCTACATCTGAGCATTTGTCCCATATTTTCGTAAGTTATGGGGACTTAGGGACTGATTAGACCTGACTTGACGTTCACCAGTAGAATTGTGTTACATTTATTCAACAACTTGCAACAGCATATTCCTGATTGCAAGGGGTATCACATTTATACAGATATATTTTATACGAATGCAACATTGGCCAAAGAATTGCTAAAGAAAAAACGTTACTTAACAGGAACAATTATGACGAATTGAAAGGGATTACCCAAAGTTATAAAAAAAAATCAAGAAAAAAAATACTCTCGTGCTAGCTTGGCGCGATAAACGCATAGTTTCTATGATGAGTACAAAGTTCACGTCGTCTTCGAAAGCTGTAAGCAGAAGACCGAGGGAATCAGCCCAAAATAATGAACCCACAATAAATAAGTCAAAGGTTATACATAACTATATTGAAAACATGGGTGGGGTAGATACCGCCGACCAATTGGCGACATCTTATTGCTTCATGCGTAAGACTTTAAAATGGTGGAGGAAATTATTTTTTTGGGGCTTTATTGATTAGTATTGTAAACTCTAGATTTTATACAAAGAATGTGAAAAAAAGGAGAACGAAAGCCCATGAAGTACAAAGAATTTCGCCAAACTTTGATTGATGCAATTGGTCGAGTACTTTCGTGTATCAGGAGAATCAAAACCGAAATCATCAACAACTGATACAGAACAACGTTTAGATGGAACTGGACGACGAATTTACAGTAATCACGAAACATAAGGACTGCATGAATGTTCAAATCGAAAAAAATTGCTGGAGAAAAGACGAGAAACTACCTTCTTCTGCGAAGCGTGTGATAAAAACCAGGCCTTCACCCAGGCGATTGACAAAATATCACACAATATACATTTTAAAAATTAGTCTGTTAAATAAATGCATAATAAAGTGCACTTAAGAGTTAAAACCATTTTTTATTCATTTATTTTAACTTTTTTCCAATGATTTTACCCTAAATATATTTTTTAGCAAATTCGCTGAAAATAGCTTGGGGTTGCTGGTAAGCTTTTCAAAAAACATTGGAGTTCAAAGGGTTAAGCTACAAAATTGATTCATGAAATCATAAGTTCGAAGGTTTACTCAATATCCTATATTTACCAGATCTCGCACCGTCTGAATACTACCTATTTAAGTCAATGAAACATTCGTTATAGGAAAAGAAATTGAATGTTAACGAGGTGAAAACATTAATGAAAAGTTTTTGTTTTTATTGAAAAACCAATAAGGGTCTGTAAAAAGGGATTTGCAAATTTGTCTACATGTTGGTCCACCTAATATTTTCTCAACTATTGTAGACGTTATTTATATTAATAATCACGAAGAAAAATAATAAATAAGGTAATTTTTTGCTTATATTGATTTTTTTTTAATATTTATTATTTGGCGCATAAATGGCGTCGTTTACGTTTGTCGGGGTTTCAGTTGTCACCGCTAAATTATTGTTTCACAATATATAACAATAATAAGAAACCAGTGTCATGGCCACTAGGTAGCCGCACCTGGCTTAACCTTCGGGCGAAATATTAATATATGAATTCTTTATGACACTGGCCAGAGGGGAATGTGAACGTGAAAGTCCCATTACTCCCACATATATATTGGCGCTTTGAAATTAATTACAACACAATATATCTATAGTCGAATAAATAAATAAAAATAAAATATATAATTACCCATATATATTATCATAATGCTCTTTTGCGTATACCACATCTTCAATGCAATGTTTAACAACATCTAACCAAAACGCTATCCGTTCGTAAGCATTACTGAACGATCGACACGACTTTTCGATAACTTTATAAAACCATACATTTCCCGCTTGTTTTATGAAAATGCCTACGAATTCATTTATACTGAATATTTTATTAGTAATATTCAATTCAAGTATCTTCATTTGATCAGGCTTCAATAATTCAATATCCACGTTTAAATTGAGCAATGCAAGCTTATTCAAAATTGCAATAATTTGATATAATATCTCAACGCAATAATCAGTTTCATTTTTTTCCGATACAATGGTATACATCATCATCATGAGAGATGGTAATATACTAAATGCAGCTAGTCTAAAATTGTTTCCGTGTTCTTTTTCAAATTGTTCAGTGGGAATAGTCTGCTCCATTTCGTTTAGTATATTGAGAAACACAGAAAAGCAAAGTTCATACTCAAGGTGAATTTCGCAGTATACTATCCACTTTGAGATATTTGTTTGAGTAACGTTGAGATCATTGATATGAACGAATAAATCGTTTAATGCCTTTCCCAGAAAACTAAAATTCTCCGCCCATTGATATGGCGCTATCTAAAAAATGAATTTATTTTATTGATTTTATCTTATCTTTATGATTTGTAGAAAGTACAAGACGTCCTACCTTTGTTTTCTTCAGATCGTATCTTAATATCTTTTTCAATAAAAGTGCATATTTATCGATGACATTATCTGCATTTGTTTGTTTGGTATATTTCAGATTTACATTCAATTCGCCACGAGCCATTTTTCCTTTTTTGCTTATGTTCAGCCACAAATTTATTCCGGACAAAGGGATAGTCTGTAATATATTTTTAAGATACATAATAAATCGTAAAACAATTATAAAAATTCGTTTTTACCTTCAGTAATACAGTTGAACTTCCAATAAAAGTACATTTTGTAATATTTTTCATTCCATCCGTTTTAACGATTTCAACTGATTTCGGATTATTCCTAAACATTTAATCATAATGTTATTATAATATATAATAATTGGGGCGTATTTATAATTAATCAATGAAAATAATACCACAACTCAAAGCACAATGTTTCTTCGTCGCAAATATTATCGGATTTTCTAAAATATTTAATGATTATTAAAAAATGAACATTTTAAAAATAGATTTTTATAAAACTTACATTGTAAATTCTTCTTTCCATGTCGGATTTGTTGTATTGAAATGTACCGCAGTTTCAAACTTTCGTTCGCTACATAATAAATAGAATCTCAAAAACATATTACTCGCATCTTTAATCTTCGACGACTTAATATTTTTTGCCTCAATTACATTAATTTTTAAAAATGAATCGCTCGGTCTATTATTGGCGAATTCGTTAATAACTTTTTGCTGTTCTTCGCGCGGTTTGTCAAACAAATCTTTAATATAAGACAAACGTTGATCTTCCCTAGACGCGTCTTGTGGATCAGTATGAACGGCATATAAAATTTCTTTGTACAAATTATTAATCTAAAATTATAAATCCACAGCTTAATTGAATAATTCATAGAATATGAAGCTGAAATAAATATGCGGACATTACCATCAAATCATCTGCCATTTTCATTTCAATGTCTGCGATATTCGTCGTTGATTCCATTAATTTGCCTAACAAAATAGTAATATTTATATAAAATGGGCTCTATAAATTACGTGACATGATATGTTTTAATCATTTTTTAAATATTTTCCTGTTACATCTTGGTGTAGTATCCATTATGAAATACATTTTTTTTTGTCTGTAACAACTTATTAATAATAATGTCAGAGAATTCATAGTAAATGACATCAGACGAGATAACGTCAAAAATATTTTTTCTATACGCGATTAAGATATTAAATAATAAGATTTGATTCACATCAGTATTTTGAACAAATGTTATACAAATGAAAAAACCATTATAAGGAAAATCCGGTCGGAAATGCGGTTCAATCTATTATCACTAAGCATGATCATTCTATTTTTAAGTATTTTCACATTTTTTGCAAGCAGCTAAATTATATTAATTGGATTCTTAAGATTACCTTTTCATTTTAAATAAATCTGTTTGATTTGATATCACAGAAGTTCCATTAAAAAAACATTGATGGCGGCGATTATTAAGAAATCGCAACAATGAACAAAAAAGGAAATAATTTTGTTAAAAAAACGTATGTTGGAATGTCAATGACAAAGCAAATTCAACAGAGAAGTGCAACATCGTTACAGGAAAGATTAAATAAACAGTGAAGAATCGGTTGTACAAAAGTTAAAATAACATTTATATTTGTATTTAAAAAAAATAATGTGTTGGTACATTAGTCCGTGGCGTATCTTGACATTAGTAGCCATTTTGGATGCATACTTGAAAAGTTTTTACGTATTAAGATGTGCTCATTAATTTTACCTCTTAAACTTTTTGGCGGATTTTCTCATGCGAACGTTTCATACTTCCGAAGATGAAAACGATATATAAAAGAACGACATAAGACCAATATAGAGAAGATTTCGAATATAAAATCGTTTATAAGGAAGCTTAATACATTAGGGTCAAACTCAATATTAATGAATTAATAATAAATTTTCCGAGAAAAAACAAAAAATCGCGTATCCTTTGATCAAACTTCGTTTGCATTATTATATATTATTACTAAATTGATACAAATGCATATGTATATGTAAAAAAAATCTTGATCTGTGAAATACTCAGTAAACAGATATAAATTAATTATTTATTTAGAAATATTTCTAGTATCGTCACATAATAACTTTATCTTTAATAACATAGTGATTGATTTCAATATATGTATATGTTTGTTTCACATCTTGCGTATTCCAACGGTTTTAATATTATTAAACAAAAATATTAGGCCCTAAAAACAGTGATAATTAATGATGTTAACTAATAATATCAATATTGAGGCATACAACAAAATAGTTTGCATAAGTTTTTGCCTACAATAGACCAATTAACAACAGGGTTTAGGACAGATGATTATTATTTTCCAAAAATCTATACATTTTACTCTTATACTATGTTTATATTAGATGGTTCCATATGAAATGTCCAGTTTTTATCAGTCAAATTTAAACTGCATTTCTGATAAATTAAACATTTTATTAAATTCGAAAAAGTATACTCCACTCGCATACTCGCATTTCTTAAAATTTTACTGTTATTATTTTGTAGTTTTTTTTACTGTTTTTTATGAATATAATAAAAGTATAAATTAATAAAACTCAAAAACAATCTTAGAATTAAAATCAGATAAATGATATTTTCTGAAATGATTATTTTATTTTTCAAATTTTGTCTTTATGTGCAAGTAGAGATTTAACTGACGGCAATATTAAATTTAAGGTTCTAGAATTATATTTCAATTGATTTACAATAATACATGTACATACATTTGTTTGCAAGAAATATTTAATAAATCAGTGAGCGAGTTTTAACTAGTAAAATTGAATAGCACTGTCCATAAATAGAAGATATTTGCACAAAAAGATAACTTGTTACGTACTCAGAATTTAGTAAGTTGTGGTCTGTATAAGAACTCGAGCTCCACTCACCGCAAATGTGTGTTTGGGACTGATGGCAACGACCACTAGTTAACGTTGCGTGCATACCATAAAACACAAAACGCAAATAAAAAATATTTTTCACTTGGGAAACCCCTGGCCCGTCTCGATGTTTATTTTAATTGGTTTTACATGACGTAATTCTTAAATCAAGACCATATATAAATATAGTCGACTCCATCAAACATTTTTTGACTGATACTTTATATAAATACTTAACTCTTTTTTACACGGTAAATACGTTCCACCAAAAACCGCGTATACAAGCAATAGAATTCATATAAAATTTGATTATTGAGGGTTCCCTGAATCCCGGAAAGTTACATTTTTTTTTTATGAAAATGAAAGACGATTTTCTTATACTTTTGTACCCAGGATGAAGCTGTGTCAGACCGGTCCGACACAGTTCCACCCTTGCCATCCACCCACACCGCATATACCGGCTTTAATGGTTCCACCGATGCAGCAGTTTTTCTTTGAAACTCGTGATGTTAAAATATAATGCTAGTCTTTTTTTTTAAGAAAATGGAAGAAGGAGAGGGAGTAGCTTTGCAATAACTCTCCGAAAGTCGATGCAAAGCGGAATGCCCTGTAGGTTAAATTACACTGCTGACCAGATCCATGTGTCTGATAGGGCCTCAACCGAAGACATATTATTATCTGTTGGAGAAATGCCCCATCGGACAGCATGAAGTAGGTCGTGACAGGCAGCGTTCAGGTAAGACAGGACCACAGAACGTGACTGTAATCCTGACAGACGTGCCTACACCAGCAGTGTGGAGATGCTACAAGGTTTAACTCTTTAAGTTTAGCTCTGAAAATACAGTGGCCAGTCAGAAATTGACTGACCCAGAAGTCTGGGAAGAACCAGCTACAGATAAGCCTGGCTCTGATATCACGAAAGAAGAGAAAGTGAGATTAAGGAGCGTAGGGCGCTGCCCCGATAAGAGGATTCTACTAATATGTGTCAACGAACAGCGGTGCGCCCAACGATTTTCTTATAGTGAATAAATATGTTATTGAATTATATATATCCCCATTCTGGTCCGATAAATTTTAACATCTTTCTGGCAGTAGCATGATTCCACGCTCATAAAATGTTTGTTCTTTGCTGACAAAAAACTGATCTAGGTGATTTTTGACCTCCTCATTTCAAATAAAGGTTTTACCGTCTAAAAAAAATTGTAGAGACCGGAACAAATAATAATCAGAAGTTGCCAGATCTGGAGAATATGGTGGGTGTGGCGGTATATCTCATCCAAGTTGTAAAAGCTTTTGGCGAGTTAACAAACTTGTATGAAGTCTCGCATAATCTTGATGGAACACTACACCTTTTCTATTGATCAATTCTGACCTTTTCTGTTTAAGTGAATCCATTCAATTTGTCCAGCTGATGATAGTACACTTCAGAATTGATCGTTGTGTTGTCCCGTAGAAGGTGAAAAAAACGATTCCTTTGAAATCCCACCAAACAGATATCATCACCTTTTTTTGATGAATTTTTGATGATTCGGTTTTCAAAGGTTTATCTTTTTTACTCCATGATCTCTTGTGTTTAACATTATTGTAAACAACCCATTTTTCGTTCCCAGTGATTTTGCGCTTCAATAATGGATCATTTTCTTGACGTTTAAGAACCAAATCACAGACGTCAACGCGACGGCCCAGATTCTTTCCGTAAGAACATGAGGAGCCATATGTTGAGCTTTGAGATTAAACCTATGCGTTTCAAATGAACATGAACGGTCGAATTCGATAAATTTAATCTCTCAATCATCTCACGAGCTATTATTCACAAACCAGTTTTGGTACTGGCGTTCTGTCAATAAATTTTCTCCATACACATCGGATAATTTTTTTTTTTGCTAAAACAGCATTTTTACCTTTTATAATATGCCGAAAATGCTGCTTTTCACTTTCCATATTTGAAAGGGTACTAACCCAAAACTACTGCATAGAATCAATCGAACTTTTTTACAAGCAAGCCTTGCTATATCAGCTGTCAAAATATATAATGATTATGCGGCTTAAGTTGGCTGTGAAAAAATACAAAGTTCTATGTTGGGAAAAAATGAAATAACTTTATGAACAACCCAATAATATCAGTTCATTCTTGTGGACTGTACTATTTCAAAAATGTGTAAAAAAAGATTTGAGACACATCCGATCGAGGTTTAGAGTAAAAATTAAAATAACATCTAATTCTAACCTTAAATTATATGTTATTACAGAGTATAAGTATACATATGAATTTGAAAAATCACATTTTATTTAACCTAATAAAAATATTTCAGTAGGAATTTATAAATCGTAACCTGTCATTTGTTTTTATAAAATTGCGATCGTACATAATTAGCACAGTTATTCAGTGCGGATGTTACGTCATTGTCTGCTTGCAAAAAAATATGCTGTGCATCCGGCAATGCATTGTGTGCAGTCTTCTGCTAGAATCGCATGAGCTGATCATTTATATGATATCAATATTTGTCTCAAAAATATTTACAGTAAAAACCGGCTTTTACGTTATTAGAGGGAAAACGTAACCGGGCACGTAAAAACGGGGTTTCACTGTATTTCAATTTTAAATTTACTGCTCCAGTTAAACGGAATCGTGTCTCAGATAACCGAAGAAAATCACAATTAGATCTTTTATTTGGTTTATGTTTTTTAGGATTTTGCCCAAATAACTGACATCATATAGTATTATAATTTGTGTTTCTTACCCTTTAACATTTTCAAAGAAGTGCCATCGCGAGCCAATAAAGAATCGACCTCATCAGCCCGACCATATGCATTCGCAGACGATCCAGATGCATTAAATGGTATACACATTGTGATAATGTTAGATACAATGATATTATTTTTAATGGAACACACAATCGAAGAAATCGTACCATTTGACGTGAACATGGTCGTTAATGTAGATCTAATAAAATTAGGTGCACCACGAATTGCAGTCGGCTTAGAGATAACTGTAGATTCACTTGTGGTTTCAACTGTATCCTTATCACAATTGCACGGATGTATTGTGTTGTCGAGATTGACAACTTGTTCCGTCAAAACTTGAACGGCATCGGCTTGCTGCCTAATAATTTTCTTCAAATTCGAAATCACCGTTTCGAGGTCCTCTTTGTTTTCGAATTTAAATATATTAATATGATCGCCGTTTAATTGTGCGGTGTAATTTCCTCTGGCCGGCGTCATCGTTTCGATTAATTCGCGTGCGAAACTTTTCACGTGGGTTCTAAATGACGGTCACTGATCGAATGTTAAATCTGGATTTACCTGTGAACATGTTGCTTCGTTCAAACAGGTTTTGGAAGTGGCAACGCAGATTAATTACTAGCGAATAAATCCCCAAATTGTACATTATGTCATCATTGTGTTTCCCCATTAGATATCCAACGCAGTGTTTTATTATCGATCAAGACGAGTATGATTAGCATTGTAGTATTTTTATGAATGAAATACTTCACCTGAGCGGTGAAAGTATCGATGTAGCAGACATTATTCAAAGAGAAAATGACGTATGCAGTTATACTATAAAATAAACGCCAGTAGAATGCAAGGTTTCAAAAATATTTATTTTATGACATTTTTTTAATATTATTTGCGATATTTTTAGAACTATATAATTTTTATTTTTTCACACCACCGTATTAAAAAATGTATCCAAAGTATGATCTCGATTTACAAATGATTTAATAAGAAATTTGGCATTCTTGTTTGCAATCAATTGGTCTCGATCGGTGATCGCTTTTAATTATTTTCATTGCGTAAAATAATAGTTGGCTAACATAATTGCTTCCAAAAAGTGTCATTATTTGTTTTGCATGTGCGTCTAATCGTAGGAACTTTTCTAAATTCATGTAATTTTGATAGAAATTTTATGTCAGCATTTTGAAATTTGGTTATTAATGAAACTGATAACTTCTCCAACATCGATTTCAGTTCACTATATAGGTTTTGACATGTGGTATTAGGGCTACCCATAATGAATGCTACCCATTAAAAAACGACATTACTTATAGTAATGTCGTTTTTTCAATGAGCCTTTAAAATAGTCTCCTTCAGTCTGTTAGGCAGTAAGGACGTGTTATAAGTTTCTCTTGTGTAGCAGCTACCTGCTCGTGGCCTTTAGACACAAAAAACGGTTTCTTTATCCCTCTGATGACAATAGGAGAGACGTGTCCATCGGAACAAATCTGCGGAACCTTATGCTTTTTCAATATCATTTGAAAAAGAAAGCGACAGAGGCTACGAAGGATATTTGTGAGATTTACGGTGACATATTGGATGTCGAGTGGTTTAAAAATTAAATCTGTTGATTTGTGTTTGGAAACGAGCCTCGAAGTGGACGACCCGTTCCAGGCGGATAAGCAGCCATGAATTCTGTAATCGAAGACGACCCGATGCTAACCATTGAAAAATTATCAAAAAAAGTCGGTACATCCCGATCCAGTACTCAGGATCCAAAAGAAGTTGGGAAAGATTAAAAAATAAGGTGTTTCGGTCCCACACGCATTCACGCGCGACCTCATGTTGCGAAATTGACATGTGAAAAAATTCAGGATCTTGGATGGGTCACCCTGTTGCGGCCTCCATACTCGCCGGATCTCGCACCATCTGATTTTTACTCATTTGTTCCATGAAACATTTTCTAAGAGATCAAAATTCCAATTCCTTAGAAGAGGTGAACACAGCCCTTTCAGACTATTTTCAGTCAAAACCCGCAGAGTTTTACAAGAAGGGCATGGATGATTTTAAAGAAAGGTGACAGAAGGTAATAGATAATATGGGAAATTATTTTGTATAAGAAAAGTTAAATAAAGTATAAGAAAAATTGTTTTGAATTTCATTGAAAAAAAACGACATTACTTATTGGTACCCCTAATAGTTCCTTTCATTGAAATTAATGAACCCAGTTCTTTAGTTATATTAAAATTCGAATCGATTCCCCTCATATATATCGCTAGTTGTGATTTTTTACTAATGTAAATCTGATAATAAGGCATGGTATCAGTGCTTATCTAAAGCTGCCGAACACTGTAGGAATTTTTATAAGTCAAAATGTAAAATATTCGTAAAATCCCACGAGAAAGTGTGGCGGGCCGTATGCGGCCCACGTGGTACGGGTTGCTTACTCCTGCACTATAATTTATAATGGGATTTTATGTTTCATTAATAAAAGCAGGGGCGGCTCATCCTTCAGAACAACCGGGGCACTGCCCCACACATATTTCTCCTAATAAAAAAATAATAATTAGCTAAAATATGCGATCACTACCGTATTCGTATGTGTTGTTTGTCAGTCAGTGGAGGTAAAGAGAAATGTTCCGTATTACTATATATAGAAGGTCGCTTTTCGTTTGCTGCGTAAAGCCCTGTTTGAGGCAGACCTGTATATGCCCCGCTGATCTATATTTTCTACTCGATTTGAAAAACAAACGATATCGTCAACGTTTTTCGACTATATTTTGCATTTTTCTTTTTTGGAATTTGAATATAATATCAACTAATTGATGAAAAGCGTTCTAAGTTTCCATAATTCGATCGATTGCCGATTCAAAATTTACGAACGCTCGTGCAACCGTGATTCACACACTTTGGGTACAAAAGTTCAAATAAATAAAGATCCATTTAATTTTATGAAAAATACATTTTTTTTAATGATAGCTTTGTTCTTTATATAAATAAATCAAATTATTTAATTTTGCAATAAAAAAATGATAATTCATATTATTTTCCAGGTTTGATCTCACTGCACTAAAATTATATAATTCATTATTTAAAATAAAAAAAGGGTGGGGCACTTCAACCTCATCATGCCCCACCTGTTTTTAAGTCACGAGCCGCCCCTGAATAAAAGAAGTATTTTTTATGAGAATATGTCACAATAATGTAATTGATTTTTTTTAAAAATAACAACTAAAATAAAAATCTGACATATCAAAGTCGCCGACTCGAATCGAGACATCATGTTATATTGCCACATAACATAATTCTCGTACTCTACATGGCAACAAAGGTGTACGCAATGATGTACAAAAGGTCCCGATTTTATTTATTTGTCGTATGAATACAGAATACATGGTTTTATTTATAATCAACAGTCATATAATAATAAACAATAATAATAATAATGACAATAATCTATAATAATAATAATAATAATAATAATAATGAAAATAATAGTAATAGTAATAGTAATTGTGAAAATAGTAATTAGGGGATGGCAGGATATCGGGGTGTAATGATGCGTTGGTCAAGTTAGATGATGATCATGTTCACGTGCGGGAGGCCTATAGCGGACGCCAGCCATTGTAGTGCGGTCGGGCTAAAGTGTTTAACGCAGCTAGGCCACCGAGGGAAGAGTGGTGGCACTCTTCTACTATATGTGCTTAGTGGACTGGATCGCTCCGCACTCACATGTAGGACTCTCTGCGTACCCCCCATTTTGTAGGGTTTCCGCGCTGTCCTGCCGTGACCTGTGCAGGCACGGTTTAGGAGATACCACATTTGCGCGGGAGATTCAAGGCCACGCTCGGCTCCGCAGTAGGGTCAGGGAGATGCGTTGTTCGCGTCCATGCTCTCCTCCGGTCCTCCATCCATCGAAGTTAGAGTGGAGTCATCTTCTCCGCGAGATCTGTCACGCGGTTTTTCTTGTTTTAACCACCAATGATTGAAGATTTGTGAGGTCTTCATGGATTGAGTAGGTGTGGCATTTTGGGTTATGCGATTCCAGAGGCGGTGAGGTGGCAGACTCCTTCTGATTTCTGGCGGCTCAATGTGAAGATTACGGGTAGCCATGGAACTGATGTCGGACGCATTAGGCCTGTTATCTTGCATAATAATGGTTTGGCTCCGTGTCAACCCCTTTTCAGTGTATTGCTCTGTCGCCATACTGAAGCCCGCAGTATTCAGCTGCGCTATAAATGGAGAGCGGATATGCGTAGAACCTCGGCGTTACCCAGCCCCACGATGTCAGTGAGTTTCCGACAATGTTACCTCAGGTTTGAGTTTGGCCCTTACTGACTGCAGGTGTTGGCGGAGACGACAGAGGGTTCATAATCTAGTTTCACCCCAAGGTATCTTGGGGCTATGTCAGTTGGGACGTCTTTACCACACATCGTAAGATTCAGTGTAGTATTGGCCGACGCATTTGCCAAATGAAAGACTGTGGAGACTGTTTTGTCCGGGTTTGGTTGGAGGTCCCGATGATTGATGATGAACACGTAAAATAGCTTGTGAAAAAATATATAAAATTATATTCATTGAGATATGCACTGGGTATGTTAAAATAAATATACAAACTCCGTGGTCACTCGAAATGCACGCTTTTTATTTGCACTCTGAGGTTATTTCTATGATTTCAGTTACCATTCTATTTTTTTTTTTATCTACAAAACAACAATGTCATCGTCTTATTGACATCTTTCCTCAGCGGTATAAAAAAAAGTATTTAATGTTGTGATTTGTTTATTAAGTAATCGCGATAAGTGCCAACTCACGTATTTTTGTTGACTGAGAAATCGAAAATTTTATCACCGTTGGATTTTATCACTGAGGAAAAATATATATAGTGATATTTGATATAAAGCAGATAGAGGCCTAACAACGATAAGATAATGTTATCTTTGGGGTGGGAAAGAAAACTAAAATTCCTAATGCTCGCGATAATCGTCAATTAACTCTTTTGTAGAATCGTTTTAAAACTGCGAATAAAATTAGAACAGGGTTGATCTTGCAACTTCAAAAACAAATTTAATGAGTGAATGCATGTAATTACTAAACCGTATTTTATAAATATTTTAATGGATAAATCATTTGGGGATAAGTCACCCCAATAAGCAATACATTATTTTATGTAATGGTAACACTTTCAATACATTCTTGTCAACTGTCAACCAAGTTGTGGGATCGAACTATATTAGAATATCTACTGTATTCGCCCGAAAATAGGATCCAATCTTATATTATTTATTTTTCTAAATACACATTAGGGCTTATTTTTAGGAGAAGGATTATTTTTGCCTCCATATTTGTACTTATTTATCATACACTTTATATTAAAAATCGTTTAGATCTCGTGGACATTCATATCAAAATTGCTGTGATTCTTTTTATCGGGCGCACTTCATTTGCATAGCACAGGATTAAACCTAGCTAAACGGCTTACTGCTTCTCATTAAATATACTCATCATCCTCAGTCATGGAAAAAGGATTTGAATGTAAAGAAAGTCTTGTTTTTTTCAAGTCAACATTTATTAATGTACAATAATCTACATTCAAATGTAAACCATGACAACTAGTGTTTATTTTTGACTTAAGGCTTATATTACAAGCTAGCTTTGGCTTAATTATTTAAGAAATGATATTATAATATATTTATAATTGTAAAGTTAATCACATTAGATATTATATTTTACAAATCATACATTACATTTAAAAGATTCATTTAATTTTCTCTTTTAACTTTCGTACAAACGATTTTGCGTTGTTGTCTTCCCTGTATTTTAATATTTTAATAATATCATTATCTAAAATTTATAATCACATATTATAAACAAAAATCGTTAATTTATAATTTATATAGAAATATATACAAATCATACCTTTGGTAGGTTTAGTAAATTTTAAATGCTTTTGAGGTGTCTCCTGAATGTCTTCAGTTTCCATTGCCTCGGTTAATGGAAGAAATCCTTCTCCGAGAAACTTATTTTTCAACATTTTTTTATGAGTTTTCAGGCTAAACAATATTATAATATTACACAACTCTACTGCCTCTGGTATTAGCTCTCTGTTATAGAAAAAAAACGTTAGTAAAGTAATTTTGACATCGCTAATAACTCAATGTGCATACATTTCAAAGATTTCATCGTATATTGGTTGAAAATTATCACTATTAAAGTTGGTTTGAATTAATTTAGTCGATACATATGCTTCCTTTGGAAATATATTTATTTTTATTAACGGACTTATCATTTCTATAATAAAAAAAATATATTTACGTAATTGTGTATCTATGTTTTTTTTATTAATTTTAGTACCTTCTGATGAATTTAATGGTAAGAAATTTCCACTAAGGATTTCGATTTTCAGCACCGAATTATAAACAGACGTTCTTACAGATAATTCACCGATTAATGAATCGCTTAATTGTTCCTGTTCTGTCCATTTTTCTTTATAATACTCGCAAATTATATCAGAAGTACTATAAGTATAAAGTGCCAATTTGGTTTTCAAATGATGAAACCTTTTATTTGCATTGACATCTGTATCAAACTCTTCAATAATATTCATCAAACTGTTTAATTTAGGTAAAAATTCTGAAATTTTCTATATAAAAAAAAAAAATGTAAAACAGATTCAAATTAACTTATATTGATATTTTATTGAGTTTTACCTTTTTATTTTCGTCAATATATAAAAATATTATATCGCAAATATATTGCCATAATAAATTCCGTATAGATTCAAGATCGTTGTCGGATATATTATCGCGAAAAACATTAAGATTTGAATATAAATACATACGTACTTCTTCAACGTCAAATGCGGCATCGTCATTATTCAAATACACTATACTTTTAAATATCTAAAACAAATATTTGCTCTTATTGTTGTATTTATTAAATAAATTAATATGATCTCATTATATTACGTTATAGACAATGTTGTTAACCATATCAGATATTTTATCAGATATTACAGATAACGAATAATTTTTAATATTTATATATGTATCATATTTCCTAAAAATGACATATAATTAAAAATAGTAGATTATGTATAGCTTATATTATTTACTTACGTGGTATCAGTCTCGGATTTTACTTTATTAAGTAGCAAATTCATATCCGATGATGAATAAAACTGATCTAGACTATTTTTCAAATAATAAAAGTTATTTATACAGCGACACCAATAAACGGTTACGTGAAACATTTCATTTTTTTGGGATTCAATGTTTTTATTCATTTTATTTATTAATTAATCTCCGTAGTATTTAATTAAATCGGTTATATTCTATAAAAATAATCGATTTTATTTTGTTATATTATTAAAATGTAAATCTGGAATGTCTTACGTGTAATATTAAGGACATGAAAATAAATTCATCGTCTAATTGTTGCCATTCTATTTCTTTCCACGTCGTTATGACTTGATAAAACATACAAATCAAATCGACGACTGAATGGCTGTACCTATCCGTTTCATAATTAGGCTCCAACTCGTCCATCTGTACCAATTTCTTAATTCTCACTAAGCACCTTCGATTAATTACCTTTATCCATTTAGGAACTTCATTTGTAAATAACGTATAAAATTCTATCTCACTCTCAAACTCCATTCTAAAAATTTTATTTAATTGATCATACCTTGTAATAAAAATATATTTAATAAGCAATTCAACAACATAAGAGAGTAATAACATACAAAAGGTATCATTAGATTCTAACCCATTAGACTTGCCACTAGTATTTTTTCTTCTTAATTACGATTTTTATGTATTAGTTTACCCTTGTCATGTGTTAGTATCGGACGTGATAGCAATCGCGGTTGGACACAATCATTATTCCGTAGATTCTGCGGAACTATGAAGAGCCCGGGCTGCTTTCCGTGCTTATTCGGTGACTGATTCGATCAGATGGTAAATTAAATATGAATCCGCCCTAACCACACCCGATAATTATTGTTACAATCCTTGCGTTGACAGCTCAGATCACGAGATTATGGCTTGCATCCCTGCTGATGCTTGGAAAATGGATAGAAGAAGCGCGGAGATTGCATAATGTTCTACAGGTGGTAAAGACCCGCTTAAGGGTTAAAGGGCCATTTATATAAATAAAATTATTTTATATAATTTATTTATCATTTTTTTGCAGGATTTTCTATTTCATAATGTTGTTCTTTTTTATAATAACCTTTACATAACATTGATCGTTTCATTGTCTTCTGAATCACTTAATCTTGTGGAGTAGTCTCGCCATAAGTCTGCAGTTTTCGGTGCCCTAGATTACCCGGAGAATACACTAATTAAATATCTTAGTTTTTAGGCATAGGAGGATTTGATATTTAAATATATGTTTTAGTTTTCCGAACGCTCCCCATCCCAATTTTATTCTTCCGTCATACTCTTATCGTTCAAATTGTATAGAGTTTTATTAGTAATTCAGAGCATTATTAGAAGAATGTGAATCTGATCTTGGTGAAATAATATTGCACACCAATGTAAGATGGGTGAGCCATGCTTTTGAGTTTAAAAAGGATTTTTGATATAAGGAGTTTATGGCAACAGCTAACGAATTGCATCCTCAATTGGATAATGATAAGCGGTTTATTGATTTTGGTTTTCTCTGACATTACAGGAAAACTAAATGAATTAAATTTGCAAAATCAAGGAAAAAACAAAACATTGACTGACATGGTTAGCCCCGTGAATACATTCAATTAGAGCCTTTCCTAGAAGGGCAAATGAGGAAAGGGGATTTAACCAATTAAAAAATATGGCACCCAAATCTAAAGATAGAAACTCATCTGTATATAAGTAATATGCTGATAAGATAATTCTGTTATAAGATGAGTTTGTTAGAAGATTAAAAGATATTTCAAAAATAGAGGGTATACTATTGTTCATGTCATGGTCATTCTATAATGAAATACAAATAGAAGAAATACCATTAAGATTAAAAGAATTTTTGGATTTATTTACATACTATTTTTGTTTTCAGACATATTTTCCAGAGTCTCCGCCATAATGATTATGTCATCTGTAAATCTAAGCTGTGTAATATACTCTCGATTTATATTAATGCCCTGTTCTTTCCAATGGAGTGGTTTGAACATCGGAACTCCCACACAGTCCAGGTTTCGATACTGTCAAAAGACTTTTTCGTAGTCCAAATACAATAGTCAAAGAAGTTTGTTATACTCATCTGTTTTTTGTATAATTTGTCTGAGGGTATGAATATGGACTATAATACTGAAGCCACTTCGGAATCCGCCCTGCCCTGCTGGTTGGAATAGATCGAGCATTTTTGAGCGTCCATTTAATATGATTTTTGAGGTTTTTTTAAAATTATTTTTATTACCTTTTTTTTAAACCAAAGGTTAATAAAATAATTCGGTTTTGTAAATTTAGTGAACCAATCTTCAATTTTGTACGATGGTTTTTGGTGGAATGTATCTACCATGTAAAAAATAGCTGATTTTATTTATTATCAGAGTTGAATATTGCTATATCGTGTTGGGTGTTGTCGCATGCTGGTATCAGACGTGGTGGCGATGGCGGTTGGGCACAATCATGGTTTCGTAGATTCGGAGCTATGAGAAGCCAGGACACTATCCAAGCCAATTCAGTGATGTGTGTGCTACAGGACGGGCCCGTAGCACCCGATCAGACCGTAAATTAAATACGAATTGGCCTAACCTCGTCTAATTATTATTGTTACAATCCCCCCGCGTGACAGCTCAGCTCCCGGGCTTTGGTTGGCGACCTGACCCGTATTCGAAGAGCCAAGATAACCTGGAGAACATCCGTCACAGTCATGACATCATGGCTGAGATGGAGGTGTCCTCCAGGTGGCAAAGATCCGCCTCAGGGTTATAAGGCCACGTAAATAAATAAATAATAATATATGATGGAATTGGATGTGGTCTTGATTGCTGTCGTATGCATGGATTCTACGGAACTAAGAGCGACCCGAGCTGCTATCTGTATCAATTTATCCAATACCAGGCTCTCCGGGGCTCATGACTAGAGACCTGGCCCTTAATCGAATAGCCGGGTAAACCTGGAGACCGACTATCGTAACACTGGCTACAGGGTTGAATTGAACCTGTCTCTGCTAAAGCTTGCGAAGTGTATGGAAGATGCCTAGGGCAGCTTGAGATGGTGTCGTGCCTTCCAAGTGGCAAATACCTGCACCATTTTAGGGGCAACTTATATTATTAAACCTAATTACCTTGAAAATTCTTGCATAACCATATAGAATTCTAATGACTTCAGTTCGTTTTCCACTATTTCTGTTTCATTGACGGCATCAGATTTCACAATTTTAACTCGATCTTCGTGTTCATTATGTACTGATAGACTCGAGTCTTCAAACGTATTTATAACATCTGGGCTAATTAAGTTGAATATCATATTTTCAAAAACCGTGTAAATCGTTGATAAATATTTAAAATCATTCAATCTAAAAACATATGTTATTTAAAGTGTTATGTAGTTATTTCGATAAATAATTTTTCTTACATCGAAAATAAAACATCGTAATGTTCTTCGGCAAATTGTATATGCGTCATACTATTCCGTGTTATATTCATCCAAAAAGTTATGCGATCGTATGCCATATCAAAGCTGATATACGTTTCCAAAAAAATTTTTTTAAACCAAACGCCAACAACACGTTTCATGACAACTTCCATAGTTTCATGTACACTATATATGTCATTGGGATCTTTTATTTCGAGTATTTGTAATTCAGTCGGATCCCAAATATTCATAGAGATTTCCAAATTCATTTCGCTCAATTTATGCAATACTGTCATTATTTGTTGCACAGTCGATATATTGCTATGATCAAAACTCTTTTCTGATATAACGTTGTATATTTCAAAAAAATACGATGGCAATATATAAAGTGAATAATCTTTCAAGTATCTTGAATACTCTTTTTCAAATTCATCTGTTGATATTATCTTATCTAATTCGCTCAATATAGTATAAAATACGTTGAAGCAAAGTTTGTGTGTGCGATGTACGGAACTGTATGCAATCCATTTTGCTACGTTCAATTCATCGTCGTTGAGTCCCATATACTTGACAAATATATCGATTATAGTCTTTGCAGTGTTACTATAACTCTCGTTCCATTCACAGGATGCTATCTATAACAAAATTAAATATTTTACAATTAAATATTTAAAATCCATCATGACTTATAAGTAGCAACAATACTTTTGATATTTTTTTGTTAACAGTTACTGAGTCAGAATGTATTCTGATAACCTTCTAGAGAACTCTGACATACTCGCTAGGGTAACGTATGACAACTCTTCATCACAATAAATGTCTATCAAGTGTATAACACTGATGTGAGACGAACCGTTTGGTCGTCCTACCAAAAATGTGACTCATGGAATGACATGGGTGTGTAAAGTACGCCCTGAGCTGCAGAGACGTTACCAGAGATACGTAAGTTACTAAATCGCTGTCGAACTGGTGTCATAAGAACCAGCAAAAAACTGATGATATGGTACTACACAGTGGTATATGAAGCTTGCTTATGCAGATAGAAGCAAGCCATTGATCTGTTGTTCATATATCCTTTACCCTAGACCACTTGTTCCCAGAATGATATACTCAAGACAACTGTTATATGCCATAAAGCTGGAAATGGCCTACCCAATCTTTTGAAGCATCAACGTCAGACTTAAAAAAAGGAGATTATGATAAATCCAATTATCAAAAAATAAAGAGATAGCAGTCAAAACAGAAGGTAACGGAAAATCACTGCGTTACCACACAACTACATGGTCACATTCCTCAAACATGAATAACGTGGATTTAAATAATTCAACTGATATACTAATTTTAAAACAAAACATTAATTTAATTGGTTTAACAATATGAAAAAATATTTACCTTTGTTCTTTTTATTTCATATTTCAGTATTTTTTGCAATAAAAATGCCAATTCCTTGATGGTATCTTGTTTATATTTTTGTCTGGAATATTTTAAATTTATTTGTAGTTCGCCTCGTTCTAATTTAGCTTTCTTGCTCAAGTTCAATAATAACTTTGAACCTGTTACAGGAATTTCCTAAAACATAAACAATAAGTGATTTAAATCATTCAGTTGTCGACCGCTATAAAGTTTAACATCAATACATCAAATGGTACAGAAGAAATTGATGATTATGTATATTTGGTCATGACAATTGACTCAAGCAGTGATGGCGAGGCAAATATTCTATAACAACACTAGAGATGGATCCTATGGACGGACAAGAGAACTAATATTCGTCGTTTCCATCGTTGAAAAGTTGAGCATATAAACCACTTCAAGATTATACACAATTTGTTTAATAAGAATTTCTACAGTACTTCAAACATGTGATAAAAAGAGAAAACTACTGCCTTAGGAGGCGATAAAAGAAAGACTCAACTTAATGGCCCGACTAAATCTAATCAAAAAAGGTCTATAGGCCCATATCAATTCTTCAAATTGCTAAATCAAAAGTAAACTGGTCAATTATAATTATAAGTCTAACAATAAATGCTCCCATTTACCGTACCTCAAGAATAGAATCATCAGAAATTATATATACAGTGAAACCCTGTTTTTACGTTTTTGAAGGGACTGATAAAAAAACATAAATGGAAGAAAAATGTAGTTTCAGGGTTAGAAACGGGGTACTGAAATAAAACGGAATTGTAAAAATGAACGCAAATAGTGGGAAAACTCATTAAAGTGGTGTAAAAAATTCTGGTCGGAATTTAGGTATATTTATACTTCATATTTGGCTAATCTTATGAATAGATAAAATAATAAACTACCTCTAGTGACACGGTGGCACTTCCGATTGGCTCAGATTTGGCAAAAATGTCAATTGGTTTTCTTTTATCCCTGTATGGATTAATATTATAATTATAATTAGAATACATAACAAAATATAATATAATTAAAAATATTCATACCATAATTCTAAGCATAATGTTTCTTCATCCCAATTCTTAGATGATTTTTTTCTGAAATAACATAATTTATTCTATACGAACCGATATATCATGATTATATATAAATGATCTTTTTCTTACAATGAAAACTGTTCATTCCATATCGGATGACTTGTATTGCGCTGAACCGACGTTTCACATCTGCTTTCACTTGAGGAAAGATAAAATCTCAAAAACATCTTGCTGTGCTCGTTAATTTTAGAAGATTTAATATTCTTTGCATCGATGACTTCGACATTCAAAAACATCTCTGACTTATCAACATCATCTTCTTTCAAAATTTCTTCTAATTTATCACTTTTAATATCAAACGCACTCTGTATGAAAGACATTCGCTCGCCGTGTTTGACAACATTTTCATCGTCGTCATGTATCATGTTTGAAATTTCTTTAAACAAACTTTCAATCTGAAATCAGCAATTGAATTAATACTTATTACAAATATAATAATATTTATAGTTAAATAGATTACATTTAAACTGAAAGTTTTTCCTATATCGATATCGCTATCGTCGCATTTATCTTCAATCTCGAACGATTTCAACGTTTCTGTTGAGCTTATTGGTTCAACATCTACCATCGTACTACGTCTCTTCATAATACTTGAAATTCGATTAAACATGATGGTGGATGCTGCGAAAATCTAAACATTGTGCCAGAAAATATAAGTTATACATCATTAAAATATAGTACACTACTGATAATCCGTGTGCGGATTAATCAATTAATATATTAGGTTGTCTGGTCAAAGAGGACGTATTGTGCATGATCATTTTTGACCATCAATTGTGTTCTAGTTTTTGGTCCTACAGGACATTTTGTGTTCTATTCATCGGTTAACGTCTGGAAAACGTTATTTTCTGAAAATATTTTTTTTGACATGGCTTAACCCTTTGGATGCGACTACTTTTTTATGAACTTGTCAGAATTGCAGTGATTCTGACTTAAAAAATAATATTTTTTTTAATGAAATTATACCTGCGATGGGGAAATCCCTATTATCGAGTACGATATAGTAATTATAGACTGTCTAGCCGGGGAGACGATACGCTCCGTTTCTGATTTGCTTCGACATTCCATTCTTTATTCTTAACCGATCCGTCACGGTGGCTCGAAACCAACGGCTCTGGTCGATGAGGATATTTTGTATGAAATGAATGTATGAAAATAGACCCCAAGCATTCCAGTTCATCAATATCTTGACTAAGAATAAAAATATTTATTCATGACATCTATTAGTAGAAAAATCCAAAATATCGATCAAATCTTGATTTTTTCTACTAATTGCGCACACGAGTTCGCCTCCCACTCTGACACGTGTGCGGCTTTACTCGCACTTGCGCGATGTTTTTTCTCACTCGCACCCGGTACGGAGCGTTTAGAAACGCATATTGTTGTTTTCTTTTTTTTTTCACAATTGCGGAAAATAAAGGTCATTGATTATTTATAATATGTATTCTTTAGACTTTGTTAGACAAATTCGAAAAGTTTTTGACATGTAGGATTTATATTAAAAGAGTTATTCGAGATAAATCAAAAACTTAGGGGTACCAAATATACCCCATCGGCAAGGCTAGGTTAACTGCGTAATATTAAAACATAAATTATGTGACTTCCGGGATTGTATTGACATTCCGAATGCTTTTGTCAAGTTTGCACAATTATTACTACATTTACATTTTGAATGGTCTGCGTTGCGTATTGAAAAATTTATAGCGTATTCCTCAGGGGTAAATAACATTTTTAAAAAAATATTAGTCGATTCACGGCTTTTATTATTCGAATTTTACTCAGTATCATCCCCTCATTTTTAATTGCATCTATAATGGTTGATATATATTTATATCTTGATAAAAATATTCGTTAGTGTTTTCTTTATATATTATTTATGAATTAAGGAGCATCCTGGATAATATATTGAATGCCACCTTTTTATAATATTTTATGGATCTTCGTTCATCCAAATATATAAAATTCATCATATCAAAAATATCCACTCCTCCCATATATTTATTATAAACATTTACAACTGAGGGCTTGGTAATAGTTTTTTCTTGTCTGTTACGTATTCTTGTGAGTGTAGAGTGTTCTGCCTTCTGCTGATAATAAAAGTACTGGCCAATATTCATAATTTTATTCCCCACTTATGATGTTTTTTGATCGGTAGATATTGAAGTAACACCAAGTAATTTTTCTTCGCTACTATTGACTTGTCCACGCTAATATGCTGATGTAGAACATAATTTTGTTACCATAATCAACTAAAAGTTGAAAATTTGATACATGGATCATATTGTGGGTGACGTTCCTTCATTATTTATGAAATGAAAACATCATAACAACAGAAGAAATCTATTTCTTGGATACATTTTTCCAAACCAGGGAATACATCAAGAATTTGTACTTAAGTATGACATGATGTTGGATCTTTCATTGCAACCCATTCACATTATCACTGCAGAAAAATGCTTCCATTTCCCCAATCGTCGTGGTCTGCCATTTTCGTGCCCTCGAGCAAGGACTCAAAGTATGGGAATCGATGAAATTGCTTGCATATCTGTTTGTTTCTTCTACAATCATAGTCCATAATTCTATCATGAAAAGTATATTAAAATATAATATTGGTGGTTCGTTAGGGGGTGGTACAATTCTAGGTCCGGGGGTTTCTATAAAACCCAAAAGAATCTGGATTGCTAGCATCATCATCCAAAAATACATCAGAAAATTCATCTTTAAAATCATGTACTATGGTATCAATGTCAAACTCCTTTTCTACGGAACCATCACTGTCACTAATGATTCTTTGAACTCTCTGGCGGGGTCGTATCAAATCACTTATATCCGAATCTGAATCATAATCTGAATTTCTCAAGACAAAGCCCAACATTCTTGATGATCTCATACACACGTCCGATAATGTAAACTAAATTTTAACTTAGAATCAAACACAATACCTAAATCTTTAACAGACGATTGCTTAGGAAGAGTTACGTTCCCAAGTCTATAATTAAAGATGATGGGCTCCTTTGATCTGGAAAATGTCATTGTTTGACATTTTCCAATACTTAATGGAAGACGATTTAATATTGACCGATCGCACAAAGAATCAATGTCCAGCTGCAACGAAAGGGCATCTTCCACTGAAGTAATAGATCGAAATATTTTTAAATCATCTGCGAAAAGGGAAAATTTACATTGAAGGGCGACCCGATGAATATCATTTATAAATAAGAAAAATAATAAAGGTCCTAAATTTGACCCCTGTGGATTACCGGAAGGTGTATTGTAAGCATACGACGTTTTGGGAGTCGTATGTCACATATTGTTTCCTCTCTGTAAGGTAACTCAAGAAGAAACTCGTGTAAAAATATGCATTCATTATCTTTCTTGGACCGTGTTATATCAAAATTGTGTAAAAAATGAGTTGAGTGTATATATTTTATTAATAATATCACTTCATTTAAATAGACAGAAAGAAATGAAATTAAATTTCTTAATTTGTTTTGCTTGGTCTATTTCTTTTTTTTATTAGTTTATAACGACATTACATTTTTTTAAATTCAGAGGCCCCCTTAATTTATAAATGGAGGCCTACTAAATACCGATTACATAATGAAGACTATTTTTTTATTTAAAAATTAGTTTATGATTCAATCGCATAAATCTGCAGCTTATTGGGCTCGATTCCGTTGTCGTAGATTAAAATTACACGCACAATTTTTATCGATTACATATCACATAATATTTTACGAATAAACTCCGCACTCCGTTATTGAATAAGAAGAGCAGATCATTATGAAAAAAAAACATTTATTGGAGATATGTATAATATTCATAGAAAAGGGGACCCCTGTTCTTGGAAGTGTATTGTTATTTTTGTTACTCTCTGAGTAACAAAAAAACTACCTGAATTAATAAAAACCAATATCGAAACCTATACCGAAAAAAAACAATAGGCATCACAACACCGTTTGGGCAAACATGTTTAAATATTTTTAATGAATAAAATTAACAAATATTGAGACCACGCCTTGATATCTAGCGGGGGTAGCTGATCAACGGTTAAATACCTTTGCCGAATTATTTTTCATCAGAGTCCGGGTTTACTGTTGAAGCCCTAGGTCAAACCGAAGATACCAACAGAGCTGGTTACGCTCGTCGGACAAGAAAACGCTCTCTCCGATACCGCAATGCGCCGACTTCACTCGCTCTATTGCCGCAATTTTGCGTGACGTCCTTAAGTCGCTGAAGCCAGTGACCTTCACAGTAAGCAGACACCACATCGGACATCGTTGGCCAAATCTTCGCTACCAACCGACTGTGGGAGTCGAGCAGATCCACGTCTACACCTCGAAGTAAAGACACCAATTCGAACACCATTCTCTGTACTATTCATTTCTCGCTTTATGTGTGCATTTTAAATGCACAATAAATACAAATGTCATCTAATATACAATGAAGTCAGATAATTCATTATTGCGGAGAATGAACGCCCGCACCACTCAAACTGTTCGCAAAATGGACCTCTTGAAACTTTTAAAAACTAAAAACCCAATATCATTTAAAGCAGACGTTGGAATTTTAAAGTTTTCCTTCAAATGTCTTCATTTTATTTATTTATCATAAAAACAATGCGTGATTGGCATTGCAGAATAACCCAGGTCGCCAATTTATATATTTGATCAACAAATAATGGTATTTGCGATTAACCATAATATTAAAAAATCTTATCTTATCTTCGACATTTTCACAGTTGTACGAATTGGCATTATTTAATTATGGGGGTAAATAAAACGTTTTATAGACGGAGAGATTATTAAAGAAGCCACGTTGTTAGCTGGATAAATACTTCTTGATGCCGATAATGATGACGAAAACTAAATAATAATGGCAATAAATGCTATCCAAGTATCAGTGACGACGGTAACTCGAATAATCGAAATGTTAGCTACTGACATTGAATCATAGTTTAATAATGATATTCAAAAAAGTGTATTCTATATATTCATTGCAATTCCATGAACCCGCTGGCGTGTCAGACACTTCTCAGTTTTGTATTATTTCAAATATGGTTTTTGCCTTTTCTCTAAAGGGAGAATTTCTAAAAATTCTACCTTTTTAAGGACTATAAGAGACAACGATATTTATTCAACTTTTTTACCTTTCGGAAAATTATTCGCATTTACGCCATACTGTAATGCAAAGTAAGGAATACTTTCAATGCACTATATAAGAAATTCGATGTTTCCCAAAATTTGCATCTTATCATTGAATAATTTACCAAGTGTTATGCTCAAAGGTAATTCCTTCTCGATATATTTTACAAATAATAACAAGAGTGATAAATTCAACGGCGGCTCGAAACCAACGGCGCCAGCCGATGGGGTCTATTTACTAGGAAATTAATGATCCGTCGCAGAATTCGGCATGCCTCAGTCTGCCACGGCCTACCGCAGACTGAGGCATGCCAAATTTCTGCGACACCTGTGTAATATGTTTCACTCGCACTAGGCACATCATACCACTCGGATGCAACCAAGAAAAAACATCGCGCCCGATTTTTATTTTTTTCGCAATTGCAGACAATAAAGGTCAATGATTATCTATACTATTTATTGTTTAGTCTTTTTTAAATAAATACAAAAAGTTTGTGGATGTAGGATTTATATTAAAATAAATATTAAGGATATTATTTCCAATCTTTATCAAGTTAGAAAGAGAATGGAGATGAAAATGAAAATAAAGAAATATATGTAAATTATCAATCGTATTAGTCAGAACACAGTACTGACTACTGTTGCCACTTTATTAAAGTACGAGGACAAATGATGATTCAAATACAAGGTTATAATACCTCTTAGAAAAATTCGAAATAAGATTAAACAATCGTTAAAAGATTGTAACCAAACCAAAATCACAGAATTTCTTTATAAATATTATACACGTTAAAATAAAAGCCTGCTTTAAAAATGTATATATAATTGTATTTTAAAACGAAATAAAATATAATAGTTCGGATTATTTGTGCGGCACCTTCATTAACCACTTCATGCGCGTTGACGCGTATACGCGTCAAGCAGAAGCGTTCCA
>JAGXCT010036180.1:78109-94363 GCA_022495035.1 Philopotamus ludificatus
CCGGATAATCGAGAATGTACTGTATAAAAATTTAAATCTCATCATACCTTAAGCTGCTTATATAAATTCACTGATCACCAACAATTCGCCATAATCACTTATTACAACTGTTCATATAAGACTTGATCAACACACCGATGTCGAGAGCTCTTATCATATGATATTGATTTATTATCAAATTATATAGGTGTAGTGTAAACGTATATTGATATCATTTAGAAAAAATCGATATTGTTAAAGCTCATATCACTGAGATAAAAGTACCAGGTGAAAATACTGGAAATAATGCCGAATAAATAACCATTTTTTATGTGCAAAACAGAGCAGTTCAATAATTAAGATTATTTTTAATATGTAAATCCATCAGTTAATATTATCATCATCATCATTTGCCAGCCACGAGACACTCACCCGCTGAGCATAATGAACTAACCAGACTCTTGAATGGTAATCTAGGCCCAAGCAACCTGAGTCGCATACGTGACGTGAGGGATCCCTTATTGTGTTATTACTGCGGGGACCCAAGCCGTCTTGGTATGCGATTTTTTGTAAAGAGTTTCCCTCTCTTCGCCATTACTGGCAATGGAAGTGTACCTTCTACCACTGTTAGTATCGGTTTTTACCTTCCCGACTGTGTCTAGGCAAGTATTCGCTTTCCTCTTCTCTAGGCGTTATCTCCTTATAGTCACAAGTGACAAGTCGCAAGTGATTATTAACCTTATATCTAAGTATAAACATATGAAATTTATCCAAAGATTCCCGAAATTTTCTCAAAACATAACTATTTATTAATCAATATAAATTTTCTCCCATTCAAAGTAATCATTATCAAATGTTTATACGTCATACACTTGTTCCAACCTTCGAAGCAATTTTCTGATAATGTTAAACTCCTTCGATGATTTTGACTTTATCGCCTCAATGCTGGCGAAATATCGTCCTTTCATATTTTATTCATCTTCAGAAATAGGAAAAGGTCGACAAATTGAAAAAAAGGAACAAATAGAAATCAGATGCATTAAGGTCAGGGATATATGATCTTATCGCTACGGGTAGATTGATCTTTTTCTTTTTATTATTCCATTTAATTTATCGAATGGTTCACAATTCTTAATTGAAAACTTTTAAAAGCAAATTATGCTTGGAAAATACTACCGATCAACATTTTTTTATAAATCTTGGTTTAGTCAATGTTTGATAACTTCCCTTAAGACCCACCCTACCCATGCTGCATAACCTAGTCGTACCGATCGGGTATATTGGTTGATTTTGTCAAGTTTTTGATTTTTCTTGAATCGAATCTTTTAACCGAAGAAAATCAAAAAAATGGGGTCGCAAATAGACCACCCCATCAACACAGCTGGGTTAAAACTTTTAAACAACTCTTCATAAACTTTTTGCATTTGTCAAATTTGTCAAAAAATCTACATCATAAATAAGCATTGTCCTTTATAGTCTGCAATTGTGAAAAAATAAAAACAACAATATTCGCTTGCATTGCCAAGACCGCGATATTTTTTTTTTATGTTTAAAAAATCAAAAAATACTATTTATTATTGGAATAATCTATTTTTAGAAAATGGTCAAGATATAGATGAAGAATTCATCAATATCTTGACTTAGAATGCTTAAGACCCCCTTCGGACGACGCGGTTGTTTTCGGGCCGCCGTGACGGATGGGTTAATATTAGTATATCGTTTCCACTTTTTATCACCAGTTATCAAATTGTGCAAAAACAGTTGCGATGGTTGGTGGGCCTTTATATAACCCAGTCAACCTTATTTTTTTCGAGCTGTTCAATAATTATCTCGTGCAGCACCCCCAAGCTGAGCCTATCCACTTTCCCAATGCGATAAAGAACTCTTGTCATCGAAATTTTCGACGAATTCTTCGTCAGTGCTATCTCATGCATTGTTGAGCATTAACTATTTTCAATCAGCACTTTTAACTTTCGAACACAATGTCGACCACTCTACTGTTTGTTTTTTAATTTGAGATCTCCTACATGATTTTTTTATCCACCAAAAACATGTACGAATGTTAACTGCACCTTGCCTTTTCTGAAGTAATAAACACTAGTTTGAGGATCGAAATATTATACAAAAAAAATCTATTTCGTAGAAAAAATAAACTGAAATAAGGTAAATAATATTCGATACGGCCAGACAATGTTGTACAACACTATTTGGAATTTTAATCTATTTATATAAATAAACACAGAGTAAATAAAGATAAATCGGACATGACTATCATAGAATTTGATAGTGCGATGGATTCTGCAAATATTTTAGCGTAATCATAAATTTTGAACATGTACCTAAATGACATCATAAATTTCGGAATTGAAGTGGAGAGAAGTTGAAATTGAAAAAAAAAATGATGCTGTCAGCTCTCTAAAGTCGATGTGTGGTCGGTGCTCTCATACGTAGTGGACTCTACTAACAGACTCGAGGTGAAAATCAACATATTTCAACATCTAGTGATGCGTCGAAAGTGTCCGGCGCCTGTGTGCAAAATTTTAATTGCACTCCCCCCATAAAAAAACACTTTATGAAAGAGTAAGTTTAAAAAATAATACAACGTAGAGGCCATTGGATATCACAGCGATACATTTTGATGTTTCTTGACAGCTGCTATGTCCATAATGTCTAGACATTTTTTTAAAATATTTTATAGCTGCTTTGGTTCTTTCATTAATTATGGGATCAAGTAAAGGTTTTAGATTGGCGAGATAAAATAATCGTACAAAGCCTGTAGCAACTCATCAAAGCACGAATATTTCTAACCAAAATAAAGTTGTTTACCCAACAGTGATTCACATCTATATAAAAAAATATAGGTGGAATGGACACGGTTGATCAACTAGCAACGTCGTATTGCTTTATGCGCAATATATTAAAATAATGGAAGAGGTCCTTTTTTGTGAGCTTGAAATCTCAATTGTAAATTAGTATATGTTATATAGAAAATGCGAAAAGGAAGAAACCCTATGAAGAGTTTATGATGCAACTCCTTGAAAATTTTCGTACTACTAAATAGCGCATATCTGAGTATCTATCCGATCTTGAACAACAATTGGATGAAAACCCCATTTTATATGCAATAATGTAAAATACAAAAAAATCATGGTATGCTCGATTCAGATACTCCAAGGAAAATAAGTCAACATAATTTCATTACGGTACTTGAGAGAGAAAGCCCGCCCAAAAATATTCTATATATACGTTCCTATAGTCTTTAGCTTTTAAAATATAATATCATAACTATTTAACATTTTTTTTATTGAATGTTTTATCAAAAATTTCGTTTTCAATATTTTATCATTTTCTTTCTACTATTTATTAGCTCGTTTTAATCGGGCTGAAAATATGTAACATCTGACAAATAAGAATCTTCTCATTGAATTACATAACTTAGGAGAATTTTAGTTATGTCATGGCAACCAGATTCATGGGTAACATACAATCAGTTTGATAATGTAGATTAACCACGACTGAGATAAGATAGTACCCGGATAGTTTAACCTTCCGGCAAAGTCTAGGAATTGTGAAAATTCTTTATGATAGTGGATAGAGGGGAATGTAAGTATGAGACTCATTACATTTCATTAGTCCTTGCAGGTAAAGAAAGAAGGTTAGATGCACGTGTGCAATTGACATCCGTCAGCTTTAGAAGGCGAACTAAGGGCAATCACTTATATTGTTAAATATCATTTACTGTCTAAACTAATATCTTATTTTTTTAAAATATTTTCAAAGATGCTAAAATATTCCAAAGACTCCTATGAGTCGAGATGATGAAGATAATAGGTTCCCAGAGACGAATCTCTGGTACGAGAAAATCACGGAGATGTGACTGACATGACAGCATGAGCAAAT
Source organism: Philopotamus ludificatus (assembly GCA_022495035.1). Taxonomy (NCBI): domain Eukaryota; kingdom Metazoa; phylum Arthropoda; class Insecta; order Trichoptera; family Philopotamidae; genus Philopotamus; species Philopotamus ludificatus. The sequence goes on from JAGXCT010036180.1 coordinate 81,989, forward strand.
CGCTAACTGTACTATGTCCAAAATGCCAAAAACGTGGTTTTTGTATGAAGAAGTGACGGCTAACTAGTCAAAGAAAAGGACGCGGACGATCTGATTGGTCTGTTATCTCGGGAGAAGGCGTATTCTACTTAGCGAAAACATCCGAACACAATCAGATGACGATTGATTTTATACCAATTATGTATTATTTAATTTCGATTTTAAGAAACGTAATTCAATTTATTAAATTATTATTTTATATTTTTAAATTCTTCTCTCTTAACGCCCCGGCGCCTGTGTGCGCCGCACAATCTAGCCATGTGGACGGCGCGCCCCTGGCCTTTGTGGCGACGATGCATTTTCAAGATCGTAATAGCGACGACTAAGTTACTATATTGGGCTGTTGGATCTTAAAACATCCACCACGTTTGCTGTTCAATATCTCAATAGTGAATTGAAAGTCGCGTGATATCTGGTTTTATCATGCGATAGGTACTACCCTGCGCTAATAAATAATATCATAAAACTGTGTTACGTGAGACCATCCTGGCGAAAAACATAACCGCAAGTATTATATCAAATTTAAAAATATTAAACGGTTGTGGCTTTATATTTTTAGCTGAATGACACTAAATGACACTATGACGGAATAGGATTACCCCGATGACTGATCCCTAATTTTTTTTATCGATTTTCCTCGTCATATTCTAATTAATCATAAATAAAATGGAATTTATGGAACATAAAATTGATAATAATGGTAATTAAAAAACTATGTGAATATACAGTAAGTCCTTAAGTTACGCGATTAATTGGTTCCGAAGGTTTTCGTGTAAGTCGAGGAAAGCACAAAATTTAGCATTTTTGGCAAAAAATATGTTTTGGTTTCAAAGATAGGTGAAAGTAAAATAGATCTGTATATATACACCCAAGAAAATATTATTTATTGCATAACAAAATCTACATCGGTCTATTGTTAATTGTTTTTTATCCCCTTTCTTTACTTCATAAATTTACTTTATTAACTGCTTTTGTAAACTTCGCGTTTTTTAAAAATTGACCAAGTCGTGGACTGACTGTATTGGGTTATCCAAAATGTTATCAGGGTTCACTCGGGTAAAAGTAATTATTTCAATTCAGAGAAAATAATTCTTGATTAACACTCAAGGACCCGGGCCCGCGTTAGTGCGGAAATTTTCGTAAACGGTAAAACCCGCTCCCGCACTAACGCGGGTTCGCTCGAAATTTACTATCTAATGCGCTACAAAAGGGTTTATTTTAAAGTTTTACTACTGGACACAGTTTCATTCATTACTTTGCATGCCCTTTATAAAATATATGACATATGTATTTATTTATGGTTAAAAACTGTCCTTGAAATAATAAATTATTTGGATCGAAAACTTTCCGGTACTTACACATCGACTGTAACGAATTTAGGTTTTGTTCATTCAACAAAATAACTTTTTTGGAATATTTATGTGGCACAGCCCGTCACATCCTTTATTACAAAGCTAAAATTACCTACATACTACATAAAGATATCTATTTGTTTTTTATCGTCTAAAATACAATAAATCATCATTTTCACAGCTCGAAAATTGTATTTCTTATCTAAATATTCTAATTTTCTTCAATTGACGACCCAACATGCAATTTAATAATTTGCTATAAACAACTTCTTCAATATTTTTTTACTTCCATGTCGACAAGTTGCTGTGCTGAAGAATTTGCAGCTTTATATGAACAATCAAAGTTTGCGGGAGAACATTGTTCAGTTGTTCTTATATCATCTTTCAGAATCACCACAATTGACCTGATCATTTTTATGATTTTAACATTTCTATATATATTTCATAAAACCATATAAAATTATGAAATTTACTGCCCCAATTACAATGGAATCGTGTCCCAGACAACCGAAGTAAAGTAATTTTAGTTACTTTATTTGATTTCTGTTCTTTGGCCCAAATAAATCGATTGTATTTGTTTACTCGACAATATCGGAATTTATAAATTTTTATTCAGCGTAATTAAAGAAAATTCGTTACTTTTAGTTAGTCGAGTTTAGCACAGTTACGTTCTCATATTTTATAGGTACATATATATTATGTAAGATATAAATATAATTTATTCATATCTTTAAGTTTTTATTTATACTAAATTTGAATTTTGTTTAAAAAAAATATGTAAATAAGCATATATAAAGCTGTGTCAACCCAATATGTTTTCTTAGATATTTAAATGAGACATAGTGATACTTCAAATTGTAATTGATATTTTTTACGACTTATTTATGTCGCGTTATACAATGAGAGAGGGAAAGTCCAAGTCGGATCATTCTACAGATGGGTTTTTTATTATATAGTGAAACGATCGGCCAGAATCTATTATATTTGAATCAGAATATTCCAAGAAATGACCTCAACCTTGTCTATTTAACCACAATGAAATTAACTACTGAAAAAATGTATTTTCATGTGTGTCCTGCTCCGAAATTTGCTCTGCAATTTCCGCATTCCAATAAGTATATACATACATAGGATATTTAAGAACTTTCTTGAGATTATTTTTAAATTAAAATGTTAATTCATAAAAAAATATTTAATAACATGAAACATTTTTCCTTATTTTTTTTAAACATAAATATAATTTCGAGGTACGCATTCTTCCTAAATTCATCAATCATGAATCTTCTTCGATTAAGTACGAATACCAAGATGTTTTTGACCTCTTATAAATTTTTCGGTGTCTAAATCGTTTAGAACCTGTTTATAAAAATACATAGTAATCGAATGTTAGTCATTTAATTGTCACCGTTATAGAAATCTAGAAAATATACAAGAATAAAAATTGAAAACAATACATAAGATTATATTGATGAGTAATAAGAATATATCTAGTTAACAGATAACATAATACCTTGTTATTAAAAAAATATAATCACGTAAATTATATCATATTTTTATTTAGATCAAAGTTCTATAAAAAAATGTATCAACTTTATTTTTAAATTATCGTATACAATTAATCGACATGATAACATATCATATTTTATGATCAAAATGATTGATGATGTATTGTAAAATCCAAATTAATATTTAAAGATGCCGATATGATTCAGGGTGCAAATCGCAGAGGTCATAATAAACATTATACTCTTTCGCAGGATTTTAGATTGATTCACTATGCAAATATAATTCCGGTCAGCTCGAAAAATGTCTTATTATTTTATTGTAATTTATTAAATTCCAATGTCTTTTCTACGAATGAATGACGAGTAGGTTCCGCACACGCGGATTAATATCAGGTTTAAAAATGGTTTCATCATAGGAAGAACTTTAATAACAGCCAGAACGCCATCGGAGATCAACGTGTGCACTGAACTTGGTTATAAGAATATAATTTCGAAAAAAAGACAGGTATATTTATAGATTTTAATTATTTTTTAGATAAATTCATTTAATATTCATTAAATTGTTATTTAATGTCTTCAATTAATCTTTTTGGTAATTTATAATTCTAACAATATACTCTATTATTATTTTTCAAATATTTATATTGTCGTTCGATTAATTTATTAGATATACAGATACGATAGATCGATTTAATCCTCTTTAACATAAACATATTCTCAATTTATAATAAAATATAAAAATAATCCAGTATTAAATATTTTAATGCTTTATATTTTTTAAGTCAAGTGTATATTTTTATGCGTTTTTTTACACTAACGTATCAATCGCACAAAAAAGATCAGATATCCCTAATGATCTTTGTTGTTTCGCGTTATTATTTATGGATATTGTTTTTAAAAATCATAAACACGTTACATCATCACACATCACGATAATCTAAACAACAAGCAATCGTGTTTTTTTTCCCTATACACATTGATTTTTAGAAGTAAATAAAAAATACACTTAACATCAAAAAGACGTAACTAATTTTATTAATAGACAACAATGGTGACCTATCGATTCACATTTAGCAATAAATTCCATCAAAAAACCAGAATTATATATTGTATATATAATTAGCTCAGAAATACAATAAGATATTCATGAAATGTAATATTTTTTTTAATTACAGCAAAACAGTGACAGATAAATAATCAAAATGGCTACTATTTACATCAAACTATTTTTATTATGTAAGTATTTTAAATATTAATAATGCATTAAATATTATATCATCATCATCATCATTTGCTAGCCATGAGACACTCACTCGCTAAACGTTTGTGCCTTGCTAAATTTTCGAATAGTAGTCGAGACCAAAGGAACCTGAGTCTCACACATGACTTGATGGCTCTCCTTTTATGTCCATACCACGGGGAGCCAAGTCGTCTTGTTATGGTTTTTTTGTAAAGAGTTTCCTAACGTTACCTCCCGACTGTGTCTATGCAAGTAGGATGAGATTGTTAACCTTCTCGCACAATAGCAATCTTTTCATCATAGAAAAGACCTCCTCAAAAAGGGGTCGTTCCCCTAGAAAGCAGGAAGAGGAGCGAAAGTATAGAGATTAACATTTATCGCTAAACAAATTAGCGTTTTAGGATTTTCCTTCCTAAGGCATAATCATTCTGTAGTGAGAAATCCGTTAGAAACCAAATACACATATGCACATATAGATACATACGTACATTCAAGTACATATTTTTCCAGAGGTGTATTATTTTAGTTAAGAAATTATCTAAATTTTCTAGAATTTTTAGTTCAATTTTTATGTGTTCTATGGCAACGGGATATATATTAAATACGGGATTATGTTATCTAGAATATATAACTAATTTATTTTGGGCTTTTCTAGATCAATTCACATAACTTGAATTAGTTGATTTAATGTTTGAGGTTAGGTTTGTTTATGTGAGTTGCTGAACATTACTTGTAATGGTATAATAGATAGGATGTCAATCATTTCGATAATTTTTCAATGATCAACCTGCTAGCTGAATATATATTCTAAATCCCTATGATATTTAAGGCATAATTATAAAAGGTGAAGAGATTGGTCCCCAATTTCTGCAAATTCTTGTATGAAATTTGACTGTAGAAAAGGTTGGTGCGCTAGTGCACTAGTTGGTGCATAGCTTTTGCTTTGTTTTTGACCGTTTCAAAGGCAATCGAAATACATAAAGTTATTAACATGATAAGAATTAAATAACGGGGTGAATTTAAGCTTAGATAGAAGGGTTTATAGCGGGTAATTATTTAAATCAACTGATCGGAGGGTGGACGAGCATCAGGCCGTCGTGGCAGTCATATCTCCGTGATTTCTCTCGTACCAGAGATACGTCTCTGGGATCCTTATCATCATCTCGTACCGGAGATCCGTCTCTGGGATCTTTTCATCACACCTATCATCGAACTGACAACACCTGCAATTCTTCAATGATGATGATGATTGCGTTTGGCTTTTACTTTGCCATTCTTCGCATGCTCGTCGTTGTTGGAGTTTCCTCCGCCGTTTCGGAGCACGCCAAGAACAACATTAGTTGGCTACGTAATCCAGGTGCAGGTTGATCCACTAGCCTTCCGGAGGGGCAGGGCCCTCTTTGGGTCGGCAGGCCAACATTGCACGCCTTAGCGATAGTCTAAAACAGCCACCTGGTGCGGCATTGCTTCCATCCGAACGAGTTTCCTCGTTGCCGCTATGGCCTGGGAACTGGAGGACGGGGCGAGTTTGTAGGAAGCGGAAATGTGATGGGAAACGGCTCAAGGAACTATCCCGGCATTTACATTTGAATGACTAGGGAGTCAACCTAGCCCGGGATAGTCGCATCTCTACACCAATTACTGGTGACAGAGATACTGAGAATTGTTTTTAGATACCTCTATGTGGTTATTCTAAATCATGCGTTTCTACAGACATTGGCGTGATTAGTTCTAAGAATGCTTTAAGTCTTAAGCAGTTATTAGTTGGTCAACAGATTAGGGTCTTCCTTCCCAGGGCAGATGAGGGTCCCACCAGGTGATATCCATGCTTTGTTCCGTCGTCAATCACGAGAGGTAATCTGATTTTGCAGCAATTGGCACTTCTACATTGATCTGGTAAAATCTTATTGAGGAGCTTAAAGGTAGGACCATGGCCTAGCAGGTCACTTAAATCTATGTTCGATTATTGTAGGTAGGTTAGTGTTCTTCTTTAGAGAGCTATGTGGCACGGGGGAGGGCGAGGTGGCCGCGTGGCGATTATTAGAAAACAATAATTTCTAATGATAATTGGGTGGTACTTCTCTCTGCCGTCAGCCAGCATACATACACACTTTATTCACTGGTGTATTTAAAATATCAAAATTATTTTTTTATTGCGTTATGGTTCCTATGCTTGATTATATAGCTATGTTATTATTACTATGATCTCCAATATGCACTCTATAAAATGTATGTACCAACCCCCCCCCCCCACCCCCTATCACGATAATCCTATCAATTATAGGACCTTACCACCTTTTCACCTGTTATACCCCCACGTGAATCAAAAACGGCTTATTCAAGATGAATAAAACAAATTATAGAAAACGCTTGCGCAATCTCGAATTGCACATACGTACATACAAATAAGTAACGAAAAAAACCCTATATATAAAAAACAAGGAGCACGCCGCCCCTTCCTCCACGTGCAGCCACACGCAAATCCGTGTGTATGTAAACCGTACATGTACATGCATTTCCAGGAAACTCCACCAATACGTATGAACTTCTATTTTTACGCACAAGGAAGCAAAATGCTTGAAAACAAATTAGTCAATCATCGAATCGGGACATAGACAGTCGATCCTTCGTAAAGGAGCTGTCGCGCGACAAATTCGGTCAAAATGATATAGTTAAAACTCGTAAAAGTAAACAAAAAGGTAGTGAAAATGAACCCTTTAAAGTACCGCGTACCAATTATAGATTAACTAGCACATAACTATACCTAAAAAATAAAACAACGAACCCACGCCTAGATATACGTTTAGAATAAGATAGTACAGTATAACAGTGATAATTAAATGGGAAAACAAAGCAAGGTGTATAGTGGATAATGTATCAATAAAATCAACAACTTTGATTTAAAGAAAGAAAAAAAAAATACATAAATCGGACAAGTGGAACATAACTTATTAGACAACGGACCAGAAACACACATCTGGATTCGATCATTCTCACAGTTAAACCAAACTGCGGTGAAAAAATATCAATTTCAAGGGGGATTATATGCAATTTTAAATTATTATTCAATTTTTTCTGCTATTTCGTTTGACGACTTTACCGAAATGCAGTCACAAATCCAGATGAAAACGATAAATCTCTAGAATATGTCAAGGAAAATAAAATAAAATAGAATAACATAGCTATAAAATCAAGCATAGGAACCATAACGTAATAAAAAAATAATTTAGATATTTTAAATACACCAGTGAATAAAGTGTGTATGTATGCTGGCTGACGGCAGAGAGAAGTACCACCCAATTATCATTAGATATTCTCGTTTTCTAATACTCGCCATACACCTCTACCATTGAAATTGATATTTTTCACCGCAGTTTGGTTTAACCGTGGGAATCCGTGGTGATCGAATCCAGATGTGTGTTTCTGGACCGTTGGCTAATAAATTATGTGTCACTTGTCTAAACATCATTATCAAAACAAAGCCTGTTTTCACTTTGATCTCGATCTTCGAAGCGATCGTCAACTACCGGACGATCGAACGTTTTGGCGCCAGCGGTCGTGTAACTTTTTGATACGCAAATAAGGTGCCTTAACATTGGAGAGCATCGACGGACTACCATTTTAATTACTACCGCCAGCGTCCCCTTAACATTGGTGGCAGCGGTGGGTTACCTTTTTGGTACTACTGTCGCGCCCCCCTAACAGATATATTTATATCAACACGCATCCGCGAGATTCTTGCACAATACACTTTCATTCACGATCACGTATAAAACAACAAAGAAAACAAAGGTTTCCTCCTATTATAATATAATTAATTATTTTCAGCTGTCCTAATCGCCGAGATGCAGTGCTTCGAAAATATTAATTTAAAAAAATATGTTTACAATCCAATTGCACGTGATAATACAAATCTCTACAGAGCATTATCGAGAAGTAGAAGAGCAACCGACGATGATGAATATTTGAATACTAAATATTATGAATACACCGATAATGGTATTATTATAAAAGGCGGTAGAGATCTGCCTTCTGGTTTTAAGGGGTCAGGAACATCCGATTTTGCATTCGACGGTGAAAGCTTCAGATCGATGCCACGACGAACAGAGCGTCCACGACGAACAGAGCGTCCACGACGAACAGAGCGTCCACGACAAAAACAAAGCAATGACATTATTAATGCAACGCCTGAAAATACAGAAAATAATACAATAAAGAAATTGTCACCGTATCCAAACAATTGTCAGTATAGATGTCATCAGTTTATCACTTCGGAATACAATCCGATCTGCGGAAGCGACGGCATCACATATTACAATCCCGGAAAGTTTAAATGTGCCGTTAAATGCGGAAGAAGTAAGATTATCTCAATTTATTCAAATAATACATATTTATTGATATATATTTTTATTTATAGGTATTACGGGAAGGCCGTTTGTATCTTGCGGACTCGGCGCTATGATGGTTTAATTTAATTCGATTCGTTCGCATTTTCTTATAATAATATTGTTTATATAAGGTTATATATGAATATATATAAAATAATAACTACATTTTATATAGGATTTTTTAATATAAAAAGCATTTTTTGGATAAAAAAATATTTCCATAAGTATAATACGATATAACAATGTAAATAAATACATTAAATACGTCAATTGCTTAACAGAAATTTATAAATCAACAGTATAACGAGTATAATAACATAAATGGTAAATGTTATTACCGTAGAATATTTTTGACAAGTTTTCCTCGATTTACGTCAGAGATTAACGCAATATTTTCAATGTTGTCATAAAAATTATATACAAAATAAATATATTTTAATTTTTACAACACAATTTAAATCAGATTTATTTCAAAATATCCTTATTTAATGACATGAATTAAATAAAATATACAAATCAAAGAAGCCATTACGTTTCTTTATAATACATAAATATATCAATTTTAAAACATTTTTTTACACAAGTACAAGTTATTGCAAGTCGAGGATTGCTCGTAATGTTACAAGTATTGTAGGGTTTTGACATTATCACAGCATATCTAACCACTAATAAATATATGTACAGTCAAACCTCAGTTCACGAACTTAACTCGTTATGAGACCTTGTAGGAACAAGTTTTCTACAATAAAACAGTCACACTTTTAACCACAGGTCGGCTTTATTGTTTTTTGTGCTTAAGATAGTTATGAATGGAAGATTTAGCCTTACAAACACCGTTCTCTTGTTTAGATATTGTTTACTATTTTTTAACAGTAATAAGAGAGCACGCTTCCAGCAAAACACAATCAATTGCACTTTTAGATTCTGTAACTGTTCACGAATTAAAGCAAGATTTGTTTTAATATCAGTTTATTCATAAACTGAGATTTGACCGTATAACCAATTTCATATGATCTCGATTTATTGTGAAAAATCTATTCATAACCGGATAATTTGTGACAAAATAAATATATCAATCAATTTTGATATTGAGATCTATAATATATACAAATATAATGAATTAGAAATACTTAAATGCTGATAAGGAATTTTTGACGCAGATCATATTTTTAGAACGACGTAATTTTGTTTATATAAGGCACCATGTGTTAAGCTAACATGTAAAAGTACATAATTATTATTTTTTAATATCCTTTTGTTTATATCATTTATTTATTGCAATATTAAATAACAAAAATGGACGATTTGGATTCAGTATGCCTAACGCCGAATTATATAGATTTATACAAAAATGTATAGACTAGAAAATAAATTATAATAAATCAGCAAAAAATGATGTACATATACAATTAATAATATATAACTAATAAACTCAATTATATTGCGTTATATTGCAATTTTGAATATTAAATATTCAAATTATCTATGCCTACATAAGAATTTGATTATATTTGTAATAGTTTAAGTACATCCTAATATTACAATTCACGTCTGGATTTATCAATTTCTCGTGACGGTTTTATAAAATTTATTCCTCACGACTAGTCAATGCGGCAAACCGATTCTTTGTTTTTGCTTCTTGAGGAAATCTTTTGCTTGTTTATCGCCGACTCTATGCTCTAAAGATTTAATCGCATCGCCATCTGAAAAAAAATCATTCGTTTATTAATATCATAATAATTCAAATGATATTCATATATATATATTTGTGATTATATTACCGAGCTTTGTAGGCCTAGACAATTTTATATGAACTTGCGGCAGCGATGTTATATCGTTTGACGAATCAGGGATATCGCTAAAATGAAGAAATCCTTCTGCCAAATATTGATTTGACATTCCGAACATATCTTTATCTTTGACATTAAAAACTATCAATCCATTCCGATAATTTCGTTGTTCGGGCGTTAATATTCTGTAATTAAATTAAAATTATAGCATAATTATCGTATTTAAGATGCTTTATAATAATATTTATATAGTATTGCTTACATTGAAAATTTTTCTTCGAACAAGGGAAACAGATTCTTATTATGTGTCTGAGTTTTTGGTCGTATCGTTCCGGCAAATATATCTTCTGGAAGCAAATTGATTCTGACAAACGAATCCACGCTGCCTGAAATATATCAAATTTTATAAATATGATCCATCGTAAATATATTGTAAAATATGTATTTATTTACCATTTGAATCCATAGGTAATAAATTTCTGGCGTTGATGACTTCAATTTTAATCGCTGAATCGCAAAAAATTGCTCTCACGGATAGCATACCAAATTGAGATTCGGTTATATTTTTTTGATCCTCCCATCTTTCTATGTAATATTGATGAATTAGATCGGACGTTTCGAATCCGTGCAATTTTAGTAAATAATGTATTCTGTCGAGTGTTTCGTTCAATTGAAAATCTGTCTTATCTTGCTTGAAAGACTGAATCATTATTTTGAGACATTGATGTAAATTTGAGAAGAATGAGGGCGGCCTTCGTTTCTAAACATTAAAAAAATTATGTTAAGTTTATGTTTAAATAATATTTTATATTTGTAAAAATAAAATGTACTCACTTCTAAATTTGCATTTATCAAATTCAACAACAACACGCCGAGTTTACCCCAAATCACCTCTAAGGTTCTCGTGAAGTTATCTTCACTTAAATGCGCATGTAATGTATTCAAATTCTCTTCTAAATATGTAAAAACCCTGTTCATGCTATTGCAATCTTGATGAAGCACCTCAGCACCTTCCAATAAATATCGTGAGATTGATGGAATCATCTACACAAAAAAAAAAACATTTAATCGATACATTACTGCATTTACAAAATTCTCAAAATGGATATATTATGTTGTTCGAAAGAAATCCATTATTTTGCATTGTTTTTAAGTGCACATTTTTTCAAGGTATTTTTTTTTATACACTGTAGCTAAGCTTTTCCATATTCAAAATCTTTTTTTTATAATTAAGGGTGAAATGAAGAAACTCGAATTCAGCAAACCACATCGTAAACATCATATGATTTTTTTCAAAACGTATAAACGTGTCTGTCGTAAAAGAAATAGGAATATTGATAAAGAGGACCGACTTTCTACCACATGTCTCAAAAGGATTCATCGATACTTTCGACATATAGCTATAAGAAACGATAGCCTGTAGAAGCTCCTTGCGCTCGGAAACGTATAAGAACGCAGGGGAAGGGGCGGGGCGTCCACCCGCTGGAGCAACCAAGTGAAAACCACCACGGGCTCTACAATAGTAGCTGCGATGCGAGATGCAGAATGCAGAGAATCGTGAAGAGACAAAATCAAGAAGATTGGGAACAAGAATGTCACGATCCTTAGACATGAGGGTGCCGACTAAAGAATATGCTATTTTTCTACAGCATCATAATCAACTTTCCAGTGTCCGGATATTTTAAATGCATTCGTAAAGCCAGTAGGATAGGAATTTAAGTTCTGCACGCTTGTACTAACGATATCCCTCGACATCGTTACTGTCGAGACAGAGAAATCTGCCATATTTAAAACAAATTATTACCGGGAGATGATAAATAAATAACTTATGACAACGCGGAAAGAAAAAATCAATGGCTCACCAAACATCTAACACCTATTCTGACACTGAAACCCGAGTATACTCTTCGAAAAGTATTTTTAAGCATTTGGTAATATGTATGGAGTATCATCCATTATGAACTTTTAAAACCGGGAGAAATAATTACAAAAGATGTTTATTGTCAATGTTAAGGGGGCGCGACAGTAGTACCAAAAAGGTATTCCACCGCTGCCACCAAA
>JAGXCT010036180.1:94748-134970 GCA_022495035.1 Philopotamus ludificatus
ACGTATCTCTGGTACGAGAGAAATCACGGAGATGTGACTGCCATGACGGCGTGAGAGAAAGTGTGTAAATGGCTCCAAAACGGGACATATTTATACCCAGTCCTGTGAGTCGCGTGACGATGATGTCACCGACTTTTGGTGGGAACCGGTTCCCGCATAAAATATGTTCTGTGGCACACTTTACGTAAGAAGGATATCGAGAGCCCGGAAATGATACTGACGGACAATGCCGGTTTATAAATCAACATCTAGGAAGATTAATTCAAATACATTTAAATTAATGAAAAATGATGGATTTCTTTTCGTACAACCTATTAAAACAAATTCTATTCATATATTTAAAAAAAATTACCTTATCTACAACCATTTCTAACAATTCAATAATTTTATTTCTTATTGTATCTAGAGAATTTTCCAAAACGTTGTGAATAGTATCCTGACACCTAAAACAAAAATTTCGAATTATTAATTTAATTTTTAAATATTTGAGTTATTTAATTTATAATAAATACCTTTCCGCTTCTATCGGAGTGCGAATTTCGCCAAGATTTTTTATGATACCTTCCACTCCTAAATCGTTTACGAAAGCTTGTAAATGTTGTTGACAGTAATCGATATTGTTAATTGCAAGACACCATTCAGTCGTAACGTGAAATTTATTATCGTAGACCGTGGAAACTTGACCCATTCCTTCGACCCTCTGCGACATTTTATCAGCATAGAAAACACAACAACGACAAATATCCTAAAAATTAAATAACATTATAAATATTCATCCTTATATCTCATAATAGATCATTTTGTTGTTATGATCTTACATCAACGATTTTTGCCACAAAGCTATACGATCCTTCAACATCGGGCCAGGCCAGCTGGTCCCAAAAAACTTTAATTTGATAAAATATTGCTAATGTATCGACAGCAGAGCTACTGTGTTGTACAGTCTCGTCGACTGTAACCAATTGATCGAGTTCGACAGCCTTTTCAATTCTTGTGAGAGCTTTAAAGACGGCGATGTCAAGCCATTGTGCAACTCCACCATAAAACCACACGTAAAACTTGGAAATGGACAAGTTCGACCAATCTACAGGACATAATTCTTTACCTAATCTAAAATTATATTTAAAAATTAAATTGAATAAATATAATATTTAATATGAATGAATAGAAAATTAATTTACCCTAAAAATCGTTGAAGTACTAAATATAATTCGAACAACGTAGTTCCCATCGCTAAAGGTTCCCCTTTTATATCCGGAGCACCCAACTGAGTTACTTCTCCGTTTTCGGTGGCTAATTTGATCTGATTATGTGATGATTCATCATTGTATCGTAACTGTTTGAGACTTTTACAAACGCTGATAACTATCGGTTCTACGATTTCCGCTAACTTTTTCTCGTATACTGTATATAATGATTTTGAATAAGGAAACGAAATTGTTCTGAAAATTAATAATACGTATATCGTTAATAAAATATCAATCAATAAATAAATAATGTCATTATGAAAACTCACTCGGCGAAGCATATGTCGTAATATTCGACAGCACGTTGTAGATCAGATCGAACAAGCTGAATTGTTTTAATTAAAAATTGAAGATTTCCTTCATCCGTCTTCTCTGTCCCCTCGTTCGTATCGACGATATCACTGAACCAAGCACATGCACCTTCATATACAGCACGTTCCAAAACATCTAATATCGTATACTGTGCGTCCTCCTTCTCTTTGTATAGCCATTGATATTTATCCGCAGGAATTAAATCAAAATCTTCCAATTTTGGCATTGTCGATAATTTTTGCATCAACATTAAACTTTCTCTCAACAATTTTAAAACGTTTTTATCTCCCATGTGCTTCTTTCTAATTTTACGTACTATGCTAAAGCACGATGGCAATATTTTTCTAGCGCCATCCCAGAATAGTTTCAAATCTTCCGGATTATTTTGTATCGTTTTGCTCATCTTATCCAATATTTTATTGAATAATGCAAAACTCAGTGGATATTCGGAATGAACAGTGCAGAACACAATCCACTGTGAGAGATTGATATTGTTTTGACTTAGGCCGCTTTGTGTTGCATGCTGCGTGATGATCGCTTCGGCTTGAAGACTGTACGTACCCGCCCACCAATATCGAGCAACCTGAGATATTAATCATTAATAAATATACATCACAGACAGGATTAATATAAATAAAATAATTAAATTTACCTTTGAATTTTCTAGTTCGTGCATAAGCAGCACTCTCAATAAATGACGATGTTCTTGTATAGCAACCTGGGGATTCTTCTCAGATGAAAACTTCAAATTTATTTTAATCACTCCGCGTTTGGATTTATTTTTTTTATCTAGACTATACCACATAAGCATCCCTGATGCAGGAATGGTCTATAATTTTTCAAATATAAAATTAGTATGATAATAAATTATAATTTAATTAAATTAATATTGCAAAAAATTGCCTTTAATGGTATATTAGCGCGTCCGATGAGCTCGTCGTCGTGTTTTCCGGTTGATGCTGTGACGGCAATTTCTTTCATAAGCTTTCCTAAACCTTTAACACCTTTCACATCAAATAGCTTAGACATTTTTTCTTTTACAGTTTCTGCCGGATCGAAATCCCTACAAATTATTATAATAATTATTTATTTGTAATAAATTCAAATCAAAACAAATGCCCATACTTTAATTTTAATAAATATATAAATCAACTCACCAAACTTCGAGACATAACGTATCTTCCTGCGGATTTTTTAATACCGGTCTGAAAATACAACGATATTATCATTAGTTATGCATAAATATATTGTTTAAATATTTAATATATAAATATAATTACAATGATATATGTTCTTCCCACGTAGGATTAAGAGTGGCAGTCTTAACCGATGTATTGTATCGTTGGGTTTTGTTCGACATGAGAAACATTGTCACGTAAGGATCACTTAAGCCGTTTGGATCTTTCGGTTGCAACTCTTTGGCCTCGACAACTTCAACATTCAATAAAATTTCAGGCGGTTCCCTCGTCTCGGCATCCGAAAGTAACTCTTGGTGTTTATCGTTGGGTATCTTGAACGCATCTTGAACATATGCCAACAGGGGTAGTTGTCCTATATCGACGCTCACGTCACATCCGACATTGTTGAGTATTTCATACAAGATTTCCTTGTACAGTTCATCGATCTGAAATTAAAATCAAAATAACAGTTAATATTGATCAATGTAAAAAATATATTCTTGCAGACTCACGGTCATAAATTGTATAAGGAGACTCGTTTGTTTTTCTATGGCGTCCTTTTTCATACCCCTGAAATTTCTTCGGATCGTTCCGTTCACCACTGAACCGTTTGTGATTGTTCCGTTCATTTTCGATATATTAAAAAAAACTTTTTATATTTAATAGAATTATTTTCAAATTTATTTATTTAACACCCAACTCTTTGCCGATTGATTTCGTCATAATTAACTGATCTGATTGAGTGGACGAGGAAAGGTGTTCTCAATTAGAAGGCGGCTGCATAACTATAACAGTCTAGGATGAGTGTATAAACTTCTCTTGCTACAGTTGCCAAAATCTATTTTTGCAGAATCAGGGGTGTTGCATGATATCCGCACATTTTTTTTCTCAATAAACTGTTAACAACTTAAAAAGATATCAGTTCAGCTTGACTAATTTATACTCATCAACATCATCAGCAAATATTAGAACCCTTTCATTATCATCATTCGATAAATTAATTATTTTATAAATCAAAAAAGTATTATTAATAAATTTTGATATAAAAATTTAGATATTACGAATATAATTTGACAAATTCTATAATATTTTAAATATTCTTGTATTTAACTATCCATTCAACATACTTTTCCGGCATCGTTCATAATGTAAATATAAAAAATCTAAAATTTAATATATATTGTAGTAGATTATACTATGTTTACATTTAAATCACGGTTTTATGATGTAAATCTATTCATGTTCTGTATATTATACTAATAGTAGGAAGTATACGTTCAAACTATTATACAAACATAGTATTCCATCAATCAAAAATCTAAATATGAAAGCTTTAAATAACTACAATGAGATTAATTTCAAAAATTTCTAATATTAATCATTGATTCCGTTTAAAATGTATCAATAAGTCTTCAGACTGAACTTAAATTGAGAAATTTTATAATATCAATTAGAAGTAACATATTTTCGAAATTTAAAATAGAACTAGAGGATTGTAATAATATTATCTGATACTTAGTTATCATAATTATTAACAAAATACGTTTAAACGCTATTAAAAAAACTATTTTTAAATGTAATATAAGCATTCTGGGGGAGATGGGCATGAAGATGAAGAATGATTATGTCTAGACAAATTATTATTTATTTATTTGACAATGATGGATGGATGGCATAACAGAAAGATTCAAAAGCGCCATTCACTCATATAAAGATTCGATAAAAAATCTATAGAAGTAAGGGCATTCCCTCTCTCACATCAATATTCCCCCAGTGTCAAACCAAGACACTAGTTAATTTAATAATTATTACATTGGATTTAATTATTTATTCAACGAAGGATAGATGGCATTAAATTAATTAATTCTAACGCGCCAAACTACCTACATAAATATGTTTATAAAACATGCGGAGTTAATGGTTTCATTCTCTTACATACCCCCTGGTCAGTGTTATAAAGAATTCCTTGAATTCATAGTTTTCATCGGACACCTATCCGACTACTAACTTAGCTCAGTCGCGGTTTACTTACATTATCGAAATAGTATGCATGTACTCTCAAGTCATAACACTGGTTGATGATATTACAAATGATGAGATGAATTAAGGACTGTCTGATAATAAGATATGATCAAAAGACAGGTCGAATAGCTAAATCGAGCAAGAATTAAAGAAGGAACTACTACTAGTCTAAGACTCTTCATCGCACTCTTCAGATACAATTCATAAAGGATAAAGATTTTTTGTTACATAAAAAAATCAACGAAATCGTACAAGATTCCAAAATAGATGATCCAATTCCAGAGCGTGACATCAGAGAAGATTCCAATTACATTATGTTTCACCACATTTAGTATAAAATAGAGTGTTAATTTGCTCGATGAAGATTTTTTTAAATTGAAACCAGCCATTATAATCAACATAGCAATGCCGAAGAACGATTTATAGCTTTTTCTTAAATTTATTACAGCACACTGCTTAACATTCCAATTGGGAAGACGGATAGGGCGGGATGACGCGCTATGCCGCATTACCAGCTGTCGATGATGTACCAGCTGACCAATTGACGAGATAAGGATGTGAACAAATTGAAGTAAATTGGTGAAGATGCGGTGCTCGGTACTCACTATCAGCGCAATAAAATCTATATAAAACATAAGCCCACTTCCTGATCGAATATAGAACAAGAACATATCCATAAAATTAATGGTTGAACGATAAAAAAAAACAGATTGAAAACCACTGTCGAGAATCTAGAATTTGCTTGAATCATTCATTCTCGTTTAAATTGTTGATGCTGTTATCCGGTACATTTTGAGAATTTAGGGCAAAAAATCTTTTTTTTTTCTTTCTCTGAAACGATTCAAGTAAATTTCGCACGTAAACAATACTTCCGACCGACCGGACGACGGATAAAATTAAACCGCCGACAATTCGCAACACAAGATCGCATCGCAGCACCGCGGCTCAGCTGATGATGCCAAGACCAAACAGAATTATGCTAGGTTTTACGTAAAACGTTCTTTTTTTAGACAACCGATGGCCGTAACCTTGTCTATTAATAATCAAAAGCAGCGAAACCGAATGCATTTAAACGTAACGCACTTGTCACATGTCAGCGTCGTTGACTTCGAAATACACATCGGGGGCCATCCAGGTCTGTCTCATCGCAGGGGGTGTCTCCGAGTGACCCGCCGCCCGAGTACTAGACTAGACCAGTCTGGGGCTCGTCAGATCGATTTTTCCGCGGGGTAGTTCCGAGAATCACGCTTATTCATTTATTTCATAAAATGTGAATAATCAATATACACGCGATTATTAGAATTGTATACAGGTTGTTCTGTTATACAGGGAAAAGAATAATATGTTCAATATAAGCAAGAAAAAAACAGATACGTTTACTGGAAAAATAAACATATCTGACATGTAGGTTTAATAAAAAAAATTCCCGAGGACGAGAAAAACATAAAATGGCAACATCGAAATGGAATACCAAAAATTGCATTCCAAAAGTATTTCGAAGATCTTTTATCGAAAGAAATATATAATTTATTTATTTATTTAACTACGATGAATGGATAGCGTAACAGAAAATACTAAGCGCCACTCACCCATATAAAGATTAGGTAAAGATTCTAAAGATACAGGGGAAATGAATCTCTCACAATTACAAGTGTGTCATAAAGAATTCCCAGAGTTCATAGATTTTCGCCGGAGGATTAACCTATGCAAGTACTAACTTTACATTATCGTAATAATATGTATGTTACCTACAAGCTATGGCACTGGTTATTTAGTTTTTCTAATGCTCACAATACGCATTGAATAATTATCGCAGAAATGTCCATGTTTCCACTTAAAGCGCATCGGTATTCTAATAAAATGGGGTTAGAGTATCGTTGACCTTTCAATCGCCAGAGGCGCACCGTCCATATGGCCAGATTGTGCGGCGCACACAGGCACCGAAAGATTAAGCGCGCAGGCGCCAAGAGAGAAAACAAATAAAATGATTTGATTTTAATTCATTCAACTTTCTTAATTTCGATTATAATTTCTTTAAAAAATGTTTTTTTTATTATAGAGGGTGGGTATTGTGACTCCAATTAAAGTTCTGCACACATACGCCGGAGACTATCGGCGCGCCACTGTTAACCGTCATACCGGTGTGACAACTGCTAATCAATCGCTCACGTGCTGGAAGCTTTATATAAAAGTTATTTGTGTAAGAATGTATTCATTCTGATAAAAATCTTGAATCAAGTTTTTGTTTATTTGATTTTTAAAAAAATGTATTTTTTTAATCGGATATAAGATCAAACCCTTTAGACACTTTTTATTCAATTTTCCAATGAATATCACTCTTAATAATATTGTAAAAAAAATATGAGAGTAACTCATAAATTCGACTAAAAATTGACAGAGTGGAAAGGGTTAATACTGTTTTTGATTACCCTATTTTTTTTTGAAATAATAGTCTTATCATAAGTTATATGCTATATTTATTGTTAAAAACTTTTTCGACTCATTAATAAAAAAGTACTAACTGTTTAATTTCAAGAATCACCATTTCAAATATATATAAACTCAAATATTTCATCATTATCCTTTCTATTTGGAATATTCGTCCTTAGAATTAATTTGATATATCCTAGATGCCATCTAATTATTTTGTGCTTATTTAGACTTATGTTCAATCATTAATTCTCAGAAAAAAACATACAAATAATCGTTTAGAATGAAAACCATGTTCAAATTTTTTGGATTTTTTCCACTAAATGCACGATAAATGTTGTAAAAGATCTAAAATACGCTTTTAGGCTAAGGATTATCAACTATTAAAAATGATTTTTTGATTGACTTGTAAAGTTCATTTTTTCATATACTATTTTTAGGTCAATTTTTTTTGCCATTGACTAAATTATGTTAGAATATAAATGGTTGAATAACACAAAAAATACAATGAATAAAAAGAGGAAAATGAAAAATTAGACACTGCCTATCCTAAAATAAATTGAATTGACCCTTTATTTGCAATTTTTGACGAAGATATTTTATGCAAAATGTTTTATTCATATATTAATTATATTCAATTTTGAAGGACAAGATCAAATTAAATGATCTATTGATGATGATGATGATGATATGAAAAAAAGATAATTCAATCAGATACGCTATCATCAGCACGATGCTAAATATGCTCATGGCCATTTTTACTCTTAGCATGTATGGTGTTAAAATAATCTAATAATTAATAATTATACTCACATTCCATCCGACTACTTCCTCGTACAACTGATTCTTTGTATTGTCGTCCGTCTCTGAATCGGGATCGGTAGTAGCTTCGATTCCACTATCGTCGTCGGCTTCGCCAAATCGTGACTCGATGCGCGATCCGTCCAATTCCGCCAGCGGAACCTCTTCTTCGGTGATTGTCTCATTGACAACTTCATCGTCATACAGTGGCGCTAACGGAGTAGATTCAGCATGGGCCGCCTTTGCAGAACTTTGTCTTAAGAGCGAACCAAACTTCTCAAAAAAACTATCGTCGACTTCTTGAATTCTAAAAGTAAAATAATACAGATATTTTTAAAAACAATGCAACTTTTTTATATGGTTGTTATATCATAAACAAAATGTGATTACGCAATTTAAATCTCATGTTAATACAGTGGGATAAAAATGAAATGCGGTTTATATTAAACAACTGCTTTATTTATATTCCGACAAGCTACATAATAATCAACATTCTATACAGACTTTAATATAAA
The DNA here is from genome assembly GCA_022495035.1 of Philopotamus ludificatus. Classification (NCBI taxonomy): domain Eukaryota; kingdom Metazoa; phylum Arthropoda; class Insecta; order Trichoptera; family Philopotamidae; genus Philopotamus; species Philopotamus ludificatus. The sequence goes on from JAGXCT010036180.1 coordinate 103,254, forward strand.
CCATTAATTTATAAACATGGTGAATACCAGAAGTTTTTCATTGTATATGTTATAAGAAATAATCCGGTTATGTTTACACATGCTAAAATTAATCGTGATATTCTAATGACATAAATGCATTTTCTTATGTGTGATCGATCTTGTGAAAATCATTTTTTTCTCATACAAAAAAATCACTAATGATAAAAGTGGTTAAAATACCAAAGTTATATAAAAATATGTTTTCATATATTACGGATAATTTGGAAGCCCATTTCTATTAAGAATTAAGAGTATTTATCTGTTTTATAAAATATAGATAACAAAAACAACATTTTCTAATCTAATCTCGTTCAACTATTAAATAATTTAATGGTATCTTTGGCATAAATTATATAAATACAACTTACATTTATAACTAGTTAAAAAATATTGAGGTAAAAATGAATTATAATCGATTTGTTTCGAGATAAATTTTGTCGGTTGTCATAAATAACAATCGATCATATCAAACGATTATAAATATGGTTCTAACGTAATAATAGATATATATTGAAACATACATAAACGTTTTACATAAAATATGCATTTTAATCCACATGTGATTTAATTAAAATCATTCATCGGAATGCATTTAACTAGTTGATAAAATGGAAGACATTATCAGTGATCGCAATAGCTCAAATTCATAGTACGATATTAAATATGGTATTATTGTATTTACAAATTGCCCAAACACATATATTTTATGTAGACATAATCGTCGATGCCATGAGAGCTGCCTTCCCTGCCGATGCCGGATTCTTTAATGCCGCCGAAGGCGGCTTCTGCAGCCGATATGATTCCCTCGTTGACTCCGACCATTCCGAATTCTAGTTTTCTAGTCACGCGGAATATTTGCGCCACATCGTTTGTGTAAATGTAGCTAGCTAATCCACTTCTTGTGCAATTAGCAATATCCAATGCTTCTTTCTCGTCTTTAAACTTGATGCAGACGACGACGGGTCCGAAGATTTCATTCAAATACACATCCATATCCTTTGTGATGTTTGTTAATACTGTAGGTTCAAAGAATTTATCGCCGAATTCGCCGGCAGGTTTTCCGCCCAATAATACTTTTGCACCTTTATTAACGGCGTCGTCGACTAATCTCTTAACCGATTTCATTTGAGTATCGTTTATCAACGGTCCTATATTGACTTTATCGTCGATGCCGTTACCAATAACGAGAGTCGACTTGATGGTGTCGCACAATAAATTGACGAATTCGTCAAAAACGTCTTCTTGTATTAAAAATCGATTTGCTGATACGCAAGTTTGTCCGCAATTTCTAAATTTGGATGCCATAGCACCTTGGACGGCTTTCGGCATATCGGCATTTGAAAATACGATAAACGGAGCATTTCCACCGAGTTCCAGTCCGATTCTTTTGACACCGGGGGCGCATTGCTCGTATAATATTTTTCCGACGGCCGTAGATCCAGTGAATGATACTCCGGCAATCAATGGACTTTGACATAGTAATTTTCCGATGGCGGGGGCATTGCTTCTGTTTGACGTTACGACGTTGATCACACCTTCGGGAAAGCCAGCTTCGTGCGCAAGTTGAGCCATCGCTAATGCAGTCAATGGAGTATCTTCGGCTGGTTTAATAACGCAAGTACATCCGGCCGCTAGAGACGCTCCTGCTTTTCGCGCTATCATCGCATGGGGGAAGTTCCAAGGGGTGATTAGCGCCACTGGACCGATCGGTTGACGAGTGAGAAACATTTGCCTGTTAGGTTGGGGACTGGGGATGATCTCTCCGTTGATTCTCCGCGCTTCATCGGCATACCATTCGATGAATGAATTCCCGTAAGCGACTTCACCTTCGGCTTCTTTTAATGGCTTTCCTGATTCGGCTGTTAGAATAGCGGCAATATCAGACTGATTTTGTACAAGAAGATCGTACCATTTGCGAAGTAGGTTAGACCTCATCTTGGCGGTGGTGTCCTGCCAGGATGTGAAGGCGCTCGCAGAAGCGTTAACAGCGGCGCTGGCGTCGGCTACGTCCATATCAGGTACGCGAGCTACCACTGAATTGTCAGCCGGATTGCGCACCTCGAAGGTGGCCCCAGACTGCGCTGCTACCCACTGCCCATTGACGTAAGCCGCCTGTTGCACAAGTCGATGCATACTTCTACAGCCACCGAGCGCTACTGTAACGAAGGGGCGAAACATAGCGGCAGAGCAAGATACTCGCCCCTGCTGATAGCTACAAGATACTAGATTATGCTGATAAGCAGTAGCTGTCAAGGCCAGCCCGAGCTGTCAAATAGTAAGCATTATCTGTTTCGCTCGCACCCTACACCGTTATACTGTCAGTGAGAGAGAGAGAGAAAAAACTCACACGGAGCTAACTTCACGCCATACATCCAATTGATACCACAATCACCAAAACTTTTCCGGTCATTGTAACCAATTGAATTGAATTATATCAAATACGACATATTTTTGCATAAATTAATAACAAAAGATACATTTTAATAAACGACTTAAGGCCCAAAATATGAAAATGTGCTTTTTGTTTAGATCTAAATTTATAATATTGAAAAATATTACAGTGGCAATTTATGATTATTTTGATCTTTTTGTTTTTAAATAATGACATATAATAGATTTTGCTTTTGTAAAATATTTTCTTTATTAAATAAGTCCCCCCCCCCACAATGGCGGCCTCACAGTTGAAGAGCCGCCCATTCGCAATTCAACGCCAACTTCACGTCAGTCGACCGCTGACAGCTGTCATGCTAGTGCGCTTCGGTTGGTGATTTATTTTATTATTTACAATAGCAACTGATCATAAAACTAATTTTCGAAAATGTGTAATAATTAAACATTAATTTATTATGATTTTAAAGATTAATATCCTCCCATTAATGAAATTGCTTTGTCATCCACAATAAAGATAATTAACAATTGTAATGTTCTTCATTCATTTTCACCGTTTCAATTTTACACTATCAATTCACTTGGCTGGTACATAAACCGCAACGTAGGGAAGGAATATCCTAGAACAATCCGTCCTATTCCCCTGAACGCATTGGTAACTAGCTACAAGCCCACTGTCATCACCGATCAACAGACCTCTTTATAATAAAATGCATACATGCAAAATAGTATTGCATATTACAAATTTACGCACTTCTATGGCCCTAAACCTGAGTGGCAACAGAAAAACACATACAGGTGAAAGTAATGCCGTAACCCGGTGGTTCTAGTACTTGTTACTAAGGTTTATGATGTTAACTGACCATCCCTTGGTGAGGCTTTCAGATACTTAAAGACGTAGACAACTCCATCAATGATAAACCATCGCTTTTTATTAAAGCAATCAATCAATAATGACTAATAATATACATTTATTAAACAATGACGCAAATTTCAGATGCAATTGTAAATACGATAAATATCTTGAAAAAATATTTTTATAAATAATACATTAGAAGTGAACTGAAAATATTAGACTAGAACTGCCAAATCAAAGGATTTAATACATTACAATATAAATAAATTTCTGTAATCAGATTATTTAGTCATTATCATTGCCAATTTATAAATAGTATGATGTGATTTGTGCCAATACTTTTGTAGCCTGAATATAAACAATAATGTAATCCTTAGTCTCAATTTATATGATTTTGTGTTACGTTTAACATCTTATTTTATTTTCCAGATTGAATACAAAAATGGAAAAAGATCTAGATAAGGTTTTGGACGACACGATGGAAAAACCCGGAGTTAGAGGGGTGTTGATAGCTGATCACCAAGGACTGTGTGTCGGCTCGCGAGGAAAAATTCCCAGTGCTTCAGCCGGCATCCTCGTTGCACTCGCTGAACATGCATGTCGTTTACAACCGCAATTGAGACCGCCGGCTCTCACACTCACTAATGATTCATCTCAGTGCATAATACAGCGCCAAGGAACCATCACAGCTGCAGTAATTAAGGATCTCGCCTAACGTTAATATTAAATAATCGTATTTAATAAGAACACATATATAAAGTGTTAAGATTAAGATTATAATGTATGAATATATATATTACAATAAATATTAAATTGTTTATTAAAAACACGATTTATATTATTTTTAATCGAATTTCCATACTGTATTGCATATTTTTTTTTGTTTTGGTTAACATTCTTTGTTAAAATCTATTGTAATAATTAATTATTATTCAAAATAATTCATTCTTCTCTATATAATTATATATTCGATGTATCTACAACAATAGTTACATGATGAATCACACGATAAGAAATTATTATTTTATGTATCTTTAAACGGTGCATATGTACGATATTAGATGGAAATGCAAATAATTACAATTTGTAAGTCAATATACCTAATGAATAATTGTAATCATGAACACACAATGCATATTTGAATTGCGATCGTCGCATATTTTTTATGCTACGACCGATACGTCTGTTACGTTCCAATTATATGTCATAAGATAATTTATAAAAATATTTATCGGTTCTGTGCCACTATAATAATACGATTTTATCAGTTTTACCCACATCGTATTACACATACGCATTATTAATACTTTTGTTTTATGACCTTTTTTAAATTACTTTAAGTTAGCAACTATGATTTTAATTATTTTTTCAAATATGTATTAATTAAAACAAATTGAAATGTTTTATAATAATAAATAAACGTGGTTTTATAGAGGAATGTGCTGCTAAATCTGTAAAACCTTATCAGACTTTTATAAAATTGAATATTTTCCTTGGATATATTATTTTAAATAAATTCCGGAACGCCAATAAATAAAATAAATGCAAAAACTTGAATTTACTTATGAAACTTATCGGTTCTAGATATGCTTTGAATTGAATGAACACATTTCTATCAAAATAATTTTTAAACAAAGGTTCCAGCACGTCTTGTTAACGTGTTCTGTGAATAAGCAGTTGTCACGCCAGCGTGACAATAGCCGTTAAAATTTAAAGTACTCTCTAGTTTCCAAAAATGTTAACAACATATTAGAATACATATGAAAATTAAAGATAAGTTCGCTTAATTAAAATGAAACCGTATTATTTTAAAAAATAACTTTGCACTTAAATAACTTATTTATACATAACTTTAAAAAAAAAAATAGTAATGACACGTTTAATGTGAATCTAATGGAGCTTTTTGGAGAATTTTAAAGCTCAATCTAGGCTAGGATCATAAGTTAGTAAATGTTGTTCCATTAAGCCCTCGTGAATTAAAGCAGCCGTTAGTTGATAAATTTCACCATTTTATTTATTTTTTTACCCATCGATCGTTGGCTATTGTTACATTAAATTATGTCCTATGCCAATAAATACCATTTAAAATACATATAAAAATATTTTGTTTCTGGAAATCGGCTTAAAACAAATAATCCGTATAAACATATAGTATTTGTTCTTTTCAGAGAACTGTCTTATTTCAAAACCGTTTAAAAAAAATGAGTTGAGTGATCATCAATGATCGAGTAACATTGATTAGTTAAAAATAATTAGAATTAACTTGATTAAAAATTAATTTGAACTTAAATTGCTATACACCTACATTTGTGTGACAAAGCAAAACAAATTTCTGTGCGAAGCAACTTTAACAAGCCCATTCAACATCTCTATTATGTGATTAAGAATAATAAAAAAGAAGATGTATACGAATTGAGGACGCACGATACGAACATAAATGCAGAATCTGAATAAAACCGATTTCATGTAAATATGTGCATATAATCAACGGGTATTTAATATCAGCTGGATGTGTAAGGACCGGTTTTTGTGGCAATCTTGTTATGTAAATAAATACCTATAATGGTAAATAAGTATCATAATTTCTGATCCTTCAAGTTAAGACTACTTTCATAATTATGAATTACTCGAATAATTGATATTTATCCAACTTATCGTTGGAGAATTCTTTAGTCTAGACACGTTGCATAAAAAACTGAATGTATGCATTTTTTGCTTGACTTGCAATTTGCAAATGGTAATCGTGTAGGAGTAATTTAAAATTTCTATACTTGAAGCCGATATATCAGCAACATAATATAATTGATTATGATTAAGTAAATTGAACTCCAGTTCAGCGAGAGCCTTGCAATTGATGCTGGTGGAATTTCTATGTGAAAGTGAAAGAAGAATGGCATGAATCGTTTTGAAATGCATTCGAAGAACCATGTTTTTTTTTTTTATATTTTCAAGAAGAATGATACCTGCCAGTCATAGCTGAATGAGAAACATTGCTCTTTGCGTCTAAATAAAATGTAGGCGTAGTTTAGAAAGCAAAAACAATTCGGCAGTGGGCAAAATGTGTTGTGAAATCAAATGATTTTTTGTAAATATCTTGCAACACGTGTCAATCGCACGTTTCACTCGCATTCGGCTCATCGTACCGAATGCGAGCGAGAAAAACATCGTGCGCAAAGACAATGATTATATATAATATTTATTCTTTAGACTTTTTTAGACAAATAAAAACTTAGGGTCCCAAATAGAGACTACATCGGCACTTTAAAATAATATTAATGTATCAATATATTGACGATTATTTTATTTTAAATTTCTGATAATCTCTTCTATAATCTGTTTTAATCACTGGTTCTGATTAACGCTAAATATTTGATTAAAAATAAGATATTTTCGTTGATAATATCTGTAAATTGGTACTAAAATTCTGAAGAAATATTCACATCACGTGCTCGAGTCCAACACGTAGTGTGAAATTCTCATGAAATGTTCATGTCTGAAAATATCTCCTCGTATAGCGACAAATTAACGGTATGCGGATAAATTCTTTGCAAACAACAGCTTATATTCATGAAATTATTTATTTCTTCGTAACTCTGATTAAATTTAAAGCGAATTTTATTTTTATTCAAAACAAATGACAGAATTATTCACAACGCATTTCCTGTATTCAAATTCCATTGATTTAGTTTGCAAATTGTATAATAACTAACCGTAACCAAAATGGAGGTCAGATATATTCGCAACACGGACACATATTTGTAAAGGCGAACACACACATCCAAAAATACGAAAGCATCAGTGTTATTGTTGTGAAAATGTACCGGCGTATTTATAGCAGTGATCGCCGATGCGAGTACACTGCAAGCGTTGCAGAAAATGTGTTAATTTGCAGACTGCGAAGTGCACCTACCTATTTTCGTGGTCGATTTCTTTGACGGATTTTTGCCTTTGCAATTTGTCATAGAAACCCTTCCACATCGATTCCTCGTCCATCTTGAATTTTCGCGCGCAGGCGCACTAGGGAGTCGACTGTTTTTCAAATTTACAGCGGGAGACGAACGCGCGGATTCGACTAATGACACATCGTATTAAATAAACAAAATCGAAACGATCTCAAACAATTTGCATCGCTCGACTAATCCGACGACCTCCGTGTGCAAAATGCGAACGCGAAATGAACAGACCCGCAACACCGGTCGCTCAGACAACAATCATCCGGCTCAACTAAAGTTTTTTTTTCGACTGTGGCGACTATTTGAACCTACACAAGATTTCGTGCTCGGTTGAAAAAATCGTCGGAAAAAACTGCAGAGACGGATTCGAACGTCTGAGCGAGCGCGATTGGATCCGAAGTGCGACTGAGGAAATGCGAGAATCTTAATCGACGTACTCAATGCCATGATTGTGGGAGCTGTACACGGTATTCAACCGGGGAATTTTTAAAGCGTATTAATCCAATTGTCCATAAGGAAAAATGGTAAAAAAAATCGTTTGCGAAATGTTCTTGGAAAACCAGATGCGAATCATTGAGTAAAATTTTGGCTAACTGCCAGTCTGCACTTTTATGATTGCAAATCGATATCTTGCGTGAGATGATGTTTCCTATGTCTCAAGCTAGAGAATAAACAATTGGTAATATTAATACCTCTGTCACCAGTGATGATGTAGCGATAAATTATCTCAAATGACATACCGGCTGGAATATCAGAATAAAAACCATACGAAAACGTTTGTTTTTCACAAATGTGGGGCTGTAAAAAAATAAACAGTACTTTTCCCAGGCTTATTAGTACTTTTCGCAATTTTTCTCTAGAACTATTGCCAAAACTTCGTATTTTCTTGTTTTTTTTTCATCTTCAAGAATGCGAAAAGTCGCAATAGGTCATAACCATCGAATCTAGCATTGAAGCATCATAACTGTATTTTTGTCTAATAATTCTTTCCAAATTTTTCCGCAAAGTAACAAATCGACAATAACACAAAAGAGCGTAAAACCTTTAAACTAGCAGTGCCGATGGGTATATTTGGGACCCCAAGTTTTTCTCGAATAATTATTTTAATATATATCCATGAAAAAAATAAAAACAATAATATTTGTTACTATAGCCAAGGCCCGATGTTTTTCTCGCTCGCATCCGGTACGATGTGCAAAGTGCGAGTGAAACTTATACTAGTGACACATGCCGCGAGAATTTCGGGTCGGTCTACAGACGATGTGTCCTCAGTCTGCGGCGGGACATTGCCGGGTGTATGTGTAGTAGAAAAATCATATATAATAAGCATATCATGAATAACTATTTTAATTCCTATAATTAAACCCCCTTTGGACAACCCGATTGGTTTCGAGTCGTCGTGACGGATCGGTTAAGCTAACAATAAAGTATGCATAAAATGTGATTAATAATGTCAAAGACAACTGATCATTTAATAAAAGTTGAGGTTTGATTGAAAAAACAGTTTATATTATTTTTGTAATATTTAGAAATTTTAAAAAAGAAACTCTACACTTAATAATAATAATAAAGTTTAAGTGTTAAAGTAAAGATTTCAAGTGTAGATGCATGGGAAAAAAATTCAAATTTTTTGTGCAACAAAATGTGCCTACATTTTAATATAGAGAGAGCCCGAATTAGATTTTATCTTTATCTGTCTCAGACTTTACTTGAAAATGTATAATCAACCCTTCTATAGCGCTTCTTGCTATAGTGAGACGTGTGGGACGGTCCTTCATATAGTGCTTACTTATAGATCTCCGTTTTCTACTAACGAACGGAAGGTGTCAAGAATACAACCATACTTCTTCACAAAGCCATCGTAAACAAATCTAAAAATGTAGTACATATTTTGAACACATCATTCGTGGACTAAAGTATCGCCTTCTGTCGACCACCATGGAAGAAAGAGTGAAAGTTAAACGGTGGTTCAGAAGAAAGAAGCTGTCGTAGCCCCGCAACATTCATAACTGGATTGGATTGTGAGCTCCAGAATTGTTACAACTTGCATAAAATATGCTAAATTGCAGAGAAAAGAATAAGTCAATCGAACAAGACACGTGGAACCGAAGAATATTTATTCTTTAAGATCCAATCTATATATTTTTACAAGTTTCTACGAAACCTTTCTACGAAAAATCTATCAAATGGTAAAGGTTTGGGTTTAACATGGATATCAGTAGATGATCCAACTTTATATCAGACATTTCTATATATTGGGGTTTTAGTACTTGAAGTACAACTTAAAATGACTACCTCTCAAAGATTATAATATACATATATTATAAAAATAATTTACTCAGGCTAATCAATCAACCAATAACTGGTTAAAGTATCACACTTCTGCTTCACAGGGGAAATGTGGAAGGTATTCAAACAAAAAGAACCTCTCGCGCCCCGGGACTTTGGAACTGGACCGGTTTGGGACTCCAGAATCATTCTACATAAACATTTTTGCAGCACATTTAAGGGAATCTGATTGAAAAACCCTGTTATGCCCAGTGATAATTTTGATAACATCTATGTAAACATTTTTTTTATGATTGATTATCAGTTTCCAGATAATCCATTTATCATTGCTCCTTATTTACTACTTACTATCTATATTATATATAATATTATTAATCCGATCACTTATTCGTACTGAATCACACATTGAACATGAACTATCAATTTTCATCCGCAGAGTTTAAAGTGAATTGTTTATGCACTCGATTTTATATGATATTTATATTTCAGGCTTTCTATCTGTGTAGAGATAAACAATAAAGACGCAAGTATCTTATACATACACATGCCGTTTACCTAGCAAATATTTAGCGAGAAGCATGTTTTCTTAGTGACGTTTGTTTTATGAGCATTGCAGAATTTCAAAGTAAACGTTGACACTTGCATATCGCTCTTTAAATAATTTAGAACATTTTTATATATTTTAAATTTCATTTTTGTGAAAGGATTGGTTGTGAGAATTTTTAATTTCAAGCTACGTTGATTTCGGCGAGGTCGTATGTTCCATTGTTTTCGGTCAAATCAGCATCATTAACATTATCAAATTCACCAAACCAATGTTTTCATCGTGAAAAATACATTTGTATCCAACTCGTCGAATTTATGATGATACAGATGTATGACTATGAAATATACTAGGAATTTATTACGTTTAGATCTTCGTCTAAATGCACCAGATGATGTCATCTAAGATTATATACGAAAGTTCAACGCCTTACATAACACATCGAAACGTAATTAAATATGTTCATCGTGATCTGTTTCCTAACTATTCATAATATGAAAAGGTCGTCTTTAAGGTCTTCAAATTCAACAATATACAAATAAGACCCTGACTCATACAAGGACTTTGCCACGCTTCAATCTTAAGTCGACTGAATAATAATTTAAAATGGTTAATAATACGCATTTCTATTTATATGATATTCTTTTTATGCGGTTTTAAAATAACATGGTTCAGAATGTCTGCGACAATATTATTTTTTTTGTTTAATACGGGAAATAAATAATCACCAGGAAACAAATCTTGAAAATAATTATTCTCAAATTACTCAACTGTTTTTATTACGCGTTTTTATACGCGTTTGCATCTGATACGCACATAATGTGCAAAAATATGTTGTTGACTGAAAAATTAACAAGTTTAATAAAAAAAATATGATATCTCGAATCTCTACTTACGAGTAACGAAAATTGGGACGGCCAAAATGCAATGTCAGAACAATTTAGAAAAACTGGGCCATAACCAAAAATACAAAAAAACGTTTGGTGCAGAGTCTGATATTCCCCACATACGGTGTAGAAACTTGGACCATAAAGCAAAATATGAAGAAACACGATAACGCCTTTGAAATGTGGCGCTGGCGAAGTCTGCATGGACTGCTTCACGCAGAAACGTTTCTTTCTTAGAAGAAATGGGGAACAAAAAAGATGACAGACTCTCAACTATTTATCTCAAAATATTCTTGGCTTCTTTGTGCATCTCGCTAGAAGAAACGATAGCCTAAAGAAGCTCGTACTAGGTAATATACAGGGACACAGGAGGAAAGGCAGGCACCTATTTGTTAGAGCGAAAAAACGAAGACCGCAACGGGCTCCATTGTTGTAGCTGCGACACGAGATGCGGAATGCAGTAGATCCTGGAGAGTCATAACAAGGAGATCAAGAATGATCACGATCCTCAGACATGAGGGTACCGACCCACGAAGAAGAATAAAACATATACTAATTTTGACATAGGGTGACATCATCGTAAGATTTAAAAAAAAGGAGTTTTGATTCTACCCAAGTTTATACTCCGTCGCATGGGTACAGGCTGCCTGGGGTATGTAACCCTTCGAGAAAATAAGGTCGATTTACTTGGCAAAGCACTTCTTCAGGCTGTTTATTCGCGTAGTACATAACCCCCTTGTACTAGTTGCCCCTATGGGCGCCACCTCACTACCATCGAACTCGTTCACGTGTGCTTTTTCTTTCGCCATATGTGAGGACAGTTGCTCTCAGAAACTCTCCGGTAACCAGAGATATTATTACTCTGTTCAACCATTTGGCGGAATATGTTGATATATTTGATGTTAAATATCGCCGTTTCGTTGATATTTTGTAAGAGATTTTATAATTATTTTCTTCCCTTTATTGTTATTCTCGTCTTTATTGCTATATATCAGGGGTGAGCAACCTTTTTTTACAACGGGCCATTTACAAATTTAAAAATGTTGCGCGGGCCGCACGTAAGAAAAATTATATAATAATACAAAAAAAAAAAATAAAGAACTCAAAGTATCTAAAAAAAAAAAAACAGCAACAAAAAATATAAAATTACAGAAATACTATAAAAAAAACAGCGAAAGATATATAAGAAAAAAGTTTATTTAATAAGAAATTTGGCATTGCTTCTTTGCCATCTATATTAGCTGATATAGACGACACAGCAACTCGTACGCAGCTTTCTAAAGGTACATCATTTAATCTCGATCGATGATCGCTTTTAATTATTTTCATTGCGGAAAATAATTGTTCGCAAAAATAAGTACTTCCAAAAAGTGTCATTATTTGCTTTGCATGAGCGGCCAATAGTGAGAATTGTTCTAAATTCATGTAATTTTGATAGAAATTATGTAAGTCAACATTGTAAAATTTATTTCTAAACTAAAATGTTTTGTAAATCTATTAATACCATTTGTAACTCATCTGGAACTGTTTCCACTTATGTTAAATGTTAGAAAAAAATATTAAAAACTAAGAGCAGTTTTTTCTGATCTTAATATTTTAAATCGCGACTGAAATTCCGTTATTAATTTTTCTAAATGCTGAGCATATTTTTGGGTTTCTGAAGGATTTTCTTATCTTAGATGTGTAAAATATGACATGTTGTTTGATAACAGATTGCTGTTCCAAATTTTTAGTTTTTTTTAAGCATTAATTTTATTAAACATGTTATGAATAAACTGGCCTTTTCCCTGAAGTTCCACGTTTAAGACATTAAAATGCTGGGTTATATCGATGAGGAAGGCAAAATCACATATCCATTTTTTATCTTCGACTTGGGAAAATGGATATTCCTTCATTTCCACAAACAATTGAATATCATTTTTTAAATCATATACCCTTTAAGCATAGCGTCTCTTCAACCAACGAATTTTTTTTTGTGTTGTAAATTACATCACCATATTCACTTCTCAAATCACTTTAAAAAATTCAATAAATTGGCGGTGATTTAACGCTCGAGATTTAAGGAAACTAACAAGTTTTATTACAGGCGTGGTGACAACGTAACGCATGAAATTAAATCACATAAATAAAGATCGATATCATTGCCTATCAATGATTTTAGCATCATTTTGAAAAATTAGTAAAAAATTAACAAGCCGGTACAATTAGGTTGCGGGACACTAGGAATTTTAAAAGTCAAAATGGGTTTCACGAGAAAGCGTGGCGGGCCGCACGAAAGAGGCCTCGCGGGCCGCATGCGGCCCGCGGGCCGCGGGTTGCTCACCCCTGCTATATATGCTATTTTTTTCAAGTTACTATTATGTGCTTATGCGTGATTGGCGACCTGGTTTATTCTGTAATGCCAATCACGCATTGTCTTTATGAAAAAAAACCGGGACCACGTTATAGAAACCAATGGACTTGAATTACTTCGCATATTACTAACGAAATCAATACATCAAACATTTTTTCCATTAGCATGTTTTAATTGACATTTAAAATGAAACAAATTATATTTGAAAATTTAGATTCTTTAGACCTCAGTAAAGCAGAAAGCGTAATAGAAGTGTTTACTGTACTATTTTTACCGGAGTAATTTTAGTGATTTAAAAAAGCTATTTTAGGAAATGAAACTAGCTTAATCCGATCATCATCATATATTTAATCTTTGTGAATAAATTAATTAAAAAAATCTTCGATTTTAATAAATTTCCAAAATTACATTTGTATCAAATTAAATATTCAAAAAAACATGTATATATAATCAAATAAAAAATCTCACGTGATTAAGAAAAAAATATCTTGATTTCAATGGGCATTTCTTAATCTTTGAATATAGATAGCATTTTATAATGCTACAAACCAAGCACAGGTATTAATGAGAAAATATGATATTGCTGTAGGACATTTTCGTAACAATCTTTCAACACGAGGCTGTAATGATAACCTTTGAGTAACAGTATGACGTGAAAATCAGTGACAGCAATATTTATACATGTACAAAATTCATCACGATTAAAATAATATTATTTTACTTCCAAATATGTAGTGGGAAAATTAAGCTCACACCTATCAAAGGTTTAGGATCATAATTGGGTCAAAGACCAAACAATAACTGTTTACATAACATATTAAAAATCAATCATTAGTATATAAATTATTAATATTGCATTGTGTCTAGTGCGAAAACATGGGGAAACACCCATTACTTTACTAATTAATTAGCCATAATTCATTTTAATTACAAAAGAACATTATTTTAATTAAACGCGGTGTTTGTAAAGTACATAAATGGTAATTATAAATATATAAATGGTGTTTTTAAACTCAAATATCGATTAATCATCAGCAATTTGATATTGACATTCAGATTATAACTGAAAGATATGTTAGCATAATATATTTTATCGCCATTGTACAACAAAACATTATGGCATAATATTTCCACACAAATATTTATGCACAGCATAATGCATATGATTGCCATATGAAATATATAATCAAAGGTTTCTAGAACTGATATTTTCCGGACTATTTCTACGCTCGGTCACTTACTACATATACAATAGAGTGGGGTTTACCTTGTGTACATACGTGTGAATGCGTGATGTCATATTGAACACGAACGGAGTTTCCGGTTTTGTAATTTATGAAACGTATTATTTAGACCCCAGTCCAATGGATCCACCACACGATTACCGTGTAGTGTAGACGCATTAACGATTTTCGTTTAGTTTTTCACACTTGACCTTAACAATGAAATTGAATTGTATTTACGGAATTTTTTGTGATCAATACTTTGAATTGATGGTCATTGCTCGGCAATGAAATATTATTTATATTTTATAATTTTATGTAAAAAAACTTGTTTAACCGGTCTTGACATCACCAAAGATCGTGCTAAAATCTACTTTAAATTAGCATTAAGAAAAACGTATTTGGTTATGAAATGCTGTGAAATTGAAATGCATTGTATTTTTATTCAAATTATAATAAAATATTAAATAAAAAATAACTGTTTCTTCGACTCAGAGTAATCCAATATTTTAATAGCACAATTTAACTCTATATTCTTATGGATTTTATTTTTTAATTAAATTATTAAGAGCTTAAATTTAGATGTAGATTTTTTTAAAATTAGATTTTTCATTGTGCTTAAAAATAATTTTATAATAACACCATCTATTTTAATTTGCAAAAAATATTATAATTGATGTGTTCTAATATTGGATAAATAAAATTTATTAAGTTTCATATTTTTAGAAGGACATAGACAAATGATAATATAACGAAATCAAACCCGCATTATTTTTAAATTTTGTGGCCAAATCAATTTTATCTCAATATATTTGTTTTTCATGAAGAATATATTCAAATTTTCTTCAATCCCTTTGTGTCAATTATTGTTTTAAAAACATGCTGGTTCCTTATCATTGATTTTTGCAATACATCACTAATATTAAAAAATAAACAATATAGATTCGTATTTAAAACCTTAAATGAAAGTAGACAATGGCTATTTTGTCGTGAGCAAAAGTCACTAACCGTGACATTTGTACTTCCGTTGTTTGCACTTAATTTGCATATATCTAAGTATTTGAATATTGTTTTTAAAAAATACCTATTTAGGTATAAGGCAACCAAAAATATGAGATTAATAAAACATTCGATTTTATTTCTATGTAATTTTTGTAAGAAAATATATTTTTACGCGATTATATTTTAAAAATATTTAGTATTTTAATATTTTAATATTTTCATAATATTTATTTTCAAAATAAAAAATCGCCGCAAATATATTATATATTTTGTAAGAATAATACATTCTATTTTTATTAGGATTTGTTTACGCGATTATCTCTTAAAAATGCTAGGCAACTTAGAAAAACGTCACAAATATATAAGCACACGTGGCGTATGTATGTTACATAGTTGTTTTTTTTTTGAGTTTTAGTTGAATTTTGGAAAGTATTCAATTTACTTATTATTTTTATACGCACAAATTGAAAAGAAATACCGCGTAAAAAATTATAGCATTAAAACATCATGACCGATCCATCAGGGCGGCTTGAAACCATCCGCGTCATTCGAATGGGGTCTATTTATAACGAAAAAAAAACCAGCGCACTCAACGATGTCCCGCCGGCCATCGTTGCCAATTTCTTGCGGCACGTGTCACTAGTATAAGTATCACTTGAACTTGGCACATCGTCCCGTATGCGAGCGAGAAAAAACAGTCCGTGGAACAGAAGCGAATATTGTTGTTTTTATTTTTTTTTATAAAATTGCAGACAACAAATATCAATGATTATTTAGAATATTTACTCTTTAGCCTTTTTTAGACAAATACAAAAAGTTTGAGACGTGTAAAATTTATCTTAAAAGAGTTATTCGAAAAAAATCAAAAACTTGAGGTCTCAAATAGTGGTAAGGCTGAAAACCATCGCGTAAATCGAGACTAACAAATAGATGAAAATGATTTTTTATTTATTTTTATTTTAAAGACAATGCATTATCGGCATTACAGAATAACCCAGGTCGCCAATCACGCATAAAAACATAATAGTATAGTGAAAAAAAAATACATAATTTAAAATATAAAATAAAGAGAAGAAATATATAAAAGTATACATGTAAAATAACAACAAAAATAGAGAAATAGTAAAATAAAGAAAATAATGTATAAATATACAGGGATAAAGTACAATAAAAAAGTACTACGTATATGTTTAAAAAAAACCGTCATTAGTTGGTCCGTTATATGAAATTATAAAATCCCATACAAAAGATCGACGAAATGTCGATATTTGACATCAAATAAATCTACATATTCGGCCAAGTGGTGATGATGATGATTTCGTATGGCTTTTACTTTGCCATTCTTCGCATGCTCGTCGTTGTTGGGGTTTCCTCCTCCATTTCGGAGACTTTAAACAGAGTAATAGCACTGGTTACCGGAGAGTCTTTGAGAGCACCTGTCCTCGCATTTGGCGGAAGAAAAAGCACACGCGAACGAGCTCGATGGTAGTGAGGTGGCGCCCATAAGGGCAACTCGCACAGGACAAGGGGGTTATGTACTGCGCCAACCAACAGCTTGAAGAAGTGCTTTGACAAGTAAATCGACCTTCTTTTTTCGAGGGATACATACCCCAGGCAGCCCTGTACCCATGCACTGGGATATAATATAATAGGGTAGAACCCAAACTCCCTCATGTAGAGATACCTATAAATTTCTTTTGTATTTTCTCTAATCTAAGGGACTTCGAGGCGTCATAAGGCGCCCATATAATGGAACCTGATTCGAGCAAGCTCCGAACCACCATCGTATAGCATCCCGTATGACTAAGATGCTACGTATGATGAATTTCAAGACGAAACCCAACATTCTTTAACGATGATTCTCATACACACGTCCGATACATGTAAATTAAATTTTAATTTAGAATCAAACAAAATACCCATAGATCTTTAACAGATGATTGCTTAGACAAATTACGTTCCAAGTCTGTAATTAAAGATGATGGGTTCCTTTTTGATTTAGAAAAAATGTCATTGTTTGACATTTTCCATCACTTTAATGGAAGACGATTTTAGATATTGACCAATCGTGCAAAGAATCGATGACCAGCTGCAACGAAAGGGCATCTTTCCACTGAAGTAATAGATCGAAATATTTTTAAATCGTCTGCAAAAAGTGAAAACCTACATTGAAGGACCCGATGAATATCATTTATAAATAAGTCAATGGGTTTAAGAATTGATTACGATTGTTTTTCTTTTAATAAATCATATTTTGTTGCCAAAACCCAAAACATTATTTTATTCAAATGCAATCCATGAAAAAAGTATCGTACAAATATTTTAATAAATGGGATGCTGTTTTTTACACGATAATCTGTCTACCACACTAAAAATCGAGTACATAGCATTTTATCTTAAATCAACTACAAACAAAATTTTCTAAAATTAGCTTTACACAATTAATGAAAACAAGATGAACATTTTTTTGTACTTTTAACTCATTGCACGTCATTGTATAAACAAGCAGACAAGATAATTTAATAAGATAAAATATTAACACTTACCGGGGGTCACACTCCACGACGACTTTTCGTCGTTTCCATTTGATCCAACGCTCGAAGATATCTCTAACTTTTAACTTGGGCTTCCACCAATTTTTAAAACGCCTCAGCGTTGTCAAGTCTTTCTTTTTCGCACTCTCGTAACTGCCACTATCATTGTCGAGGATTGGACTAGGTCTATTTTTGCTTATGTAAATCGTGTTATTGTTTATATATATGCTGCTGCTGGTCGATGGCAAATTGTCGATGGGGTCATTCACAAAGATGCTTTCGGTTTTAAAATGTTTACTCTCGTTTCTGTACAAATTAGTCCTCGTCAGACAGGGCGTAGACATTGTGAATCGTTGGCTCATTGACGGCACATCTTCGCATTCCTCTATGCGATTTAAGGTTATGGGCTTATTTTCGGACGAGATATATTCGTTAACATTGGCACTGCGTGAACTCTGATTTATTTCTGAACACAAACTGTTGATTTGGCCACAAGAATCACTATTGAGTTTACCATAATTCCGGCAATTGTCGGGCTTATCACTGTGGTGAGTCGGGACAATATTTTCTGCGGTTTTCATTTGGGATTGCCTGACATTTCCGGGATTTTTTACGACCGTCGAGACATTCCGCGGCGAGTTTCCATTTCTATAATAGGAATATTTCGCCAAAATCTTATCAACGTCAGCGCTATTGCGCCTCTTTTGAAATCTTCTGGTGAAGTTCCCGAATTCGAAATTGGAACTCTTTTGAAACATCGTGTATCTTCTCCGTCGTCGAGTCTCCCGTTCGTTCCGTCTGATGTCTTGAGATAGTCTGAATATCTCTAATGATCTCATCATAACACCGAGGCTCTCCATTGTTTATATTAGTTTTATACACTCTTCATTTTATAACAAATGTTATGCATATCATTCAAAAATGATTTACATATTATTTTATTAATTTTCCTGATAGACTTCGCTAAAATTATACAACAAAAAATTTTGTTAATGTAAAATTTTCAGAATATGCACGATTTGTTTCATTAAAATTTGCATTATTTCCGTTCAGCAACGGATATTGTAACCTACTGTTTCCAGTCGATGGATACGTACGTATTGGCAATAGAATTCGATTACAAAACATGTATAAATTTACCTATAATACGTATAACACACTCAATTCTTTTTTTACGCGGCTTTGAATAACACAGTCCACTAGGAACAAATACTAATATATATTTTTACACGAATTATTTGTTCCAACACGATTCGTTCGTTGTTACATCCAACTGTTCTTTGGCGCAAAATGATATAATTTTATGCCACTATAGCCAATGAGTAAAAAAGTAAACAAAACGGTGAAATTTATCAATTAACAGCTGCTTTAATTCATTTAATTCATGTGGGCTTTCAATTTATGAAGAGCATGAAACAGCATTTTCTCACTTATGATCCCAAAATAGAACAAGCTCTAAAATACCAATAGGACCTACAGATGTGTTTGGTTCGATATCAAGAAATGTATAAACTTGTGAAACCAAAAAAACGTAATGGATAATAGATTTCTTAATAATAAAAAAATCAACGCGGGATGGTATTAACATATTAACACATGGTATTAACACACAAGTCGTGAATTATATTTTTTCTTAAATAAAATATTATTCTTAAATGTATAAGTAATATTTTGAATAATTTATTTATTGGATTTTCATTTTGGATTTTGTATACCACATTGTTGTTATTTTTTAAATAACACGATTTTGTAAATTCAGGGAACCAATCTTTAATTTTATATTATAGGATAACTTTTCCATTGCGACGCCAATATACATATTGATTATAAAATTATATAGACAATGTCGGAACACATTGCAATTTCTTTGTCATGAAGTATAAAGAAAAATAAAATATGAATTCCTGATGACTTACATACGACAAAATTCGACGACGTCTTCTCGAAAAAAGCGTCATCATCCACGAATAGATTAATTAAACCCATATACATGAAACAAGTATTTTGCGGTCGCTTCTGATAATTTAAAACGCAATTGTTATTAAAAGAGATATGAATATTTTACAATTATATATTTTTTATAAAAGAAATTAATAACAATTTATTTTTTATATAATAATGAAAAATGTATATTATAAAAATTGAGTTTCTTCGTATAAAAATTATCTCTCTATATTTAATAAAGTCGATACTGACAAATAAAATATATTTTTCATATTCGTCAGTCTTATCACCACTGGCGATGTATTTCCCAATTATTTTTTTCAGAAAATTTGTATTATTTATCATAATTCTTCGAAATTGTAATAATTATCTTTCACCTCGGTGATCCCACTCACTGGACACGAGAACCGAAATTAATTTTCAACAATTTGCTGCTCTAAAAATTCTTTATACCGAAGCTCTGTTTCGATGGTCCTTCAAAGTGATGTCGAAGAGAATGATTAACCTAGTCGTGCCGATGGGGTATATTGGAGGCGTTAAGCTTTAATATAAATACTACATGTCACAAACATTTTTTGTCTAAAAAAGTATAATCATTGACCTTTATTGTCCGCAATTGCGAAAAAAAATAAAAACAACAATATCGCTTTTGTTGCCAAGGGTGCGATGTTTTTTTTTGCCCGCATCCGGTATGCTGTGCCAAGTATGAGGAAACGTACTTAGTGACACATGCCGCGAGAACTCAGTTGGGAGTGTGTACTCAGTCTAGAACTAAGACGGAACTAAGGTTAGAATGTGTCAAAAAGACATTCAAGATGTTAACTCCATGGATTTTGTTTTTTTTTTAATAAGAAATATAGATGAACCGCAAAAACTACTCTCGACAGAAGAACTATTAGTGCTTAAGAAAGAATAAGAAACTAAAACAATTTATTATATTTTATCCAGTGATAAATGATCGATTCTAATTGTTCCAAAATGCAGAATATGGTCCAAAAGTGACATCCGAATATTGTTGTTAATTAAAACAAATGTTTTAAATGATGATATGATAGATTACTCAATGATTTTAAATCAGACGGAAACCTTAGAATAAATAAATCCATCACAAAAATGTATTTTTTCTAAGGTTTTCACTGGATATGAATCTCCTTCTGAATTATAATATTTTTTTCTCTCCTTGATTATTTTTACACAAGTCAAGACTTTCATCTTAAATGAAAATACTACTATAATGGATAGTGGTAGATTAATTGAATTAAAGTTGTTTTGTATGAAAATAATCATAACGATGACAAATATAGAGTTTTCATTGTATCCGATATGTTCTAAAAATATCGTTAGCATGTACACTGAACTCTTTTTTTTCACGATTCCAACAAAAACCGCGTAAAAATGTAATAGAATTCATCGAAAAATAAGAGATTGGTTCCCTCAATAAAAATAAAAATTGTGGTATAGAAAATCGTGTAAAAAAGGCAATAATAAAAACCCAATCGATAAATTATACAAAATATTATCCATACATGTATTTTATTTAAATAAAAAATAATACTATTCATCGACAATAATTAATTATAGTAAAATATAGTATTAGTTTAATAAGTGGATCGTGTTATTTCAAAACCGTGTAATAAAAGTTTGTGTAAATTGAAAACTGATTTTATTTTAGGGAATATTTGGATGATTGAAACTAGTTATATGAAATTGTATTTTTTTCATTTTAATATAGACGTTCATGTTTTTCTAATATTTTAATTGAAACGAATATTACAGAACAAAGAGTAAATTATTGTAATGCTTCACATATTTAAGGCAAAATTTAGACAATAATATATTAATAGATCCAGTGGCGTATGATGGTGTTGATGTTGGGTGTGCTGAATGTGGAAAAAAAATCAGTTTTTTTTCAATGGATCTATCGTAAAGTTGCCCTTATGTTTTAGTTTAATGAGTATTTTTTTCTCCATTGATATTATTTGAAAAATTTATGTCGCAAAAACGAAGAATAGAATTAATGTATAAATTCATTAAAAAAAAACCTGTATTTTCTTAATATATTTTTTCCACATTCAGCACACCCAACATCAACGCCCCCGTACGCCACTGATAGATACATAATTTTTTACCAAATAATCGATCCTCTAAATTATCCAACAACTTGTTACAAACAAACAAAAGCACTATAACTAAACACGTGCACGCAAATAAACAATGCAACTAATTTCCTCTTCCCGCGTGTCATTTCCCCTACGACTGCATCCCTCGGTGAACACGTGACTCACAGAAAGTACTTGCAACCGTTCCGGAACAGTGGCTTTCCATCATACAGATAGCTATTCATGAATCACCATTATCACTATCAAAAAAACACGTTTCTTTGATAAACAAAAAAATAAAACATTACGTACACCATATTTTATAGCTGCAATTATGGTCAAATTTCCCCGAAACGGTGATTCAAGGTTAGATTTTTTATTTCTCACTAATTCATCACCACTTTGATATAATCAACATCACAATTTTGTTTAGACCGCCGGTTTATGTCCGTCGAAGAGAGACCGACGCGACTAAATTTACTACCGACGAGGACGAGGGTCTGCATTGGACTCGGCTGGTAATTCACCGGTGTCAGTCAACGTACTCGAAGTAAAATGGAAATTGTAGTACAGTCTACACTGCAGTGTTCTTATTGTTTTATTTATTTTTTTAACTAATACCAAAATTCGAATAGCTTCTATTTACCCAATATTAATTAACTAGCGCAATTAAATTGTAATATTTTTTATAAAATAATTTATACTTATTAATTTGTATAATTACAAATATTACGTATATGCAATCAAGTACAGTGACGTCTCTTAACAAATTACCGTCATAAACGAGATTCAGATGCAGCTCTCAAATTTACGACCAGCAAATACCATACGTATTCCACATTCAAATCACTAAGCAAGTTAAATTATTTTTGCACTTATCGTAACAAATTCATTTAGTATTTTATGTAAATCAAGCTTACATGCAATTTCCGCATTAATATATTAAAAAAATTTACGTTAATTTATGATTGTTAATGATATTCAATGTTAAAAGTCTTCTATCAAGACTGACAACAGATATCATGTTGGGATCATTTTTGAGGATTTGTTTAAAAATCCATTTTAGGATCTACATATATATTTTTTTTTAATTACATATATGGCTCTATTTATAATTATTTTAAAGGTTTCAGATGATGGAAAGTAGACAAGAGTAAAATTAAATTAAATAAAAATATTATTTCAGGAACATTTTATAATTATGTATAAGAGAAAAAAGTTAAAGCGGAAATAAATGTCATTTTTTGATGTGTTATTTTAAATTTAGTTTTTTACTAGCTGTTTTTCATACGTCGCGGTTGATATCCTTTTTTAAACACTGTTAGTAATTGTTATAATATAACAAGTTTTTGGTCCACAGTAAAAAAATCTACGTCCAGAGATGGAAAAGATATTCTCAGTATTTTATGCTGTTCAAAATTAAATGAAGATATCTAGACCATCTGCGATTTTAATCGAGATGTCTTGAATGCTCGACAGTGCTATAGATGGTTTAAAAAAATTAAAAGTGAAGATAGTGGATGAAAGAACAACCAAAATCAGTTATGACACATTAAACTAATAATAGAATCTGATCCTCCAAAAAATTAAGGTGTTGTCATAAGATCTTGTTTACCCATAGTCAATATAAAAGGATAATTTTAAAAGGCACGGAAAAATCTTTATTTTCCAAATATATAACCGACCCGATACTTAATACAATTCTTATTGAAAATGAGAATTGTCTGTTGTGTCCAATTAGTAATAGTAAAGGAGGTGCTGCTTAAAAGACGATCAGCTTTAAGAAACAATCAAAGATGAATTCTCCAGAATGATAATACGCAGGAAGAGATACGCAGGACATAATAGGAGAGCTGGGTATAGAAGTTCGTCAACATTTAGCAAATTCATCTGCTGTTGAACCTTCGTATTATTATATATCGATAAAAGGCGATGGAACATTTGCCTTAAGATTAAAATAATCTTTAAAAAAATCGCCAGAATTTTAAAAAGAAGTATTAAAAACTGCACATTTTGTGGAGGATGTTTTTGTTTAAACGAACTTTTTGTCACAATATAAACGACATTTCTTTCCGCTTTACCTAATATAAAATATTTATTTTATAACTTAAATTATTATTAGATCCTCCACATATACGAAACTGATATTTAGCAGACACTTTGATTCTGTTTATTTTATTTCGGTATGTATACTAGCTGCATACTTTCATTAAGATAAACTATGAATACCCTGTTGTCGAATTTACGCTCTGTGAATCCACCGGAAAATGTTAACGTGCGTCTGCGTACGAAATTCATTCCTGGAAAAGGAAGATTGAATCTATTCGCGTATTGCAGATTCGGAGCATATGTTCTTTTTTTAGATTTTTTTTTAATTAAAATAAAAATACACACATCCTGTCCATCATCGATTTTCAACAGTCTATTGTTAACTCGCCGTGGACCACGTCAATTATTCGCGATGATGCAAGGCGACCGAGCCAAGCCTTTTAATTAGTGCGGCTCCATCCTCCATCAACGTATATTCAACGTGTTTTTCATCATCGTGAAATTTTCTATAAATTACACTGAACTACGCAAGAGCATCTCATGAATAAATCGTTGTTCCATAAAATGTGATAGCAATGTGCGATTTAGTGAATCAATGCAACGCATTTATGCAATGAATGCCCATCTGATTTTAATAAAAATCAGTCAAACGATCAATAGAATTTAATTAAGTCAATCTAGGATCTGTTTTAAAATTAGATCAAGTCACTTCCCATAAGGTAGATTAATTATATTATATTTAAAAATTAATCTTAAACAAATTCTGACGGCTGATCTCGAAAATAGTTCGTTCTATTACTCACGCATGTAGTTTATCATTTACCTAATGAGTGAAGGTCATGGTTTCAGTGGCATGTGTTTGCACATGTAAAATACTTTTCAAAGACCTGCGTTCCAACAATTATTTCCAAAAGCTACCAATCTTAGTTCAATTAATAAAATAATCTGAATTTTAATAGATACATTGGTTATCTTTGACATCCGATAAGATTTCACGCATTTTAGTGAGGGAATTTTAGGTCAATAAAAACACAATTCATATACCTCGGCCTTCGTATTGCAAAAACACGACGTTTCGACAATATTGATGAGATAAAGACAGAATAGCTGACGGAAAATGCGTTGCGGAAATGCTTTGAAGATTGTAAAAATCGCTGACACAAGTGTATGATGCATCTGATGAGGACTAATTTATTTTGTTATTATTTTCTAGTAACAATTAAAATGTATGATTCATATATTGTATAATAACATAAATAATTGCAAAAGTGCATGTGGTATCTTCATCACATATCTTATAGCAATCTATGTACATAATTAGCTTCTAGAAAAATGCATTGACCTTTTTGTACAAGATTAATTTTCATATGGAATTCATACACTATCTAAATGATTATAATAGTAGGTCAACTTTTTTGTAAAATATTATTATATATAGAAATGTGTTCAATGTCATTGTTGTTTGATTAAATAATCAAAGGACAATAATAATAATTTATGTTTAATGTCGACGTCATAATTTTTTAATAATTATTACGTATTTATATGATATATTATAAAAATTTAATTAGTATTTTAATAAATGTTACATTTATATCTGACCATAAAATGAATGTATAGGAACATAACCACAGATTATTATTAATTTCGAAATACTATGATAATTATTTAAGATATATTATGAATATGCAACTAATAATAAAGCAATCGGTGTCATTAGATTTCACGAGTATTCACTCATAATTTTTCATTTATATTAAGTTAAATATATGCCCTGAATCTTAAAATGTACAAAAAGGCTGTTTAATATTATACAACTATTTTTTCAGTCTTTAATAAAATATATTTTAACTCCAGATTTATGAGTATTATATATCTGATCATATTTTTTTTAGTAAAAAATACTCGCATAACGCATGTTCGCCCTTTATTAGGAGATTATGAAAATATTCACTCTCTTAAACCTTTCTATCATACTTGAATTACTTGAAGTACTATCGTACTTGAAGTTGAATACCTAAAATGAATAAATATTATCATAGCTTCTTCAGATATTATATTATTGATAGTTTGGATAGAATTTTGTATATAATCTTCTATCCATATAATCAGAGCTTTCCATGGATTGGATTAAATATTAGGTGATTTAAAAAACGCCAGTTTCTCATAAAAAATATTTAAAACTACAGCAAGCGATCACATCGAGACTCTTGCTTATTAAATGACCAAATGTTATATTATACTATCCTTATAAAGAAAGAATTATATATTACAAGCGATATTTTGCTAAATATTTTATTTTCATTAAATGGTGCTTTTATCTATTTCTTTAATAATTTAAATAAACTAAATTCGCTATCTACATAATTTAATTAATATTATATTTTTCTATTAATTTTCAAATTAAATTTAGTTGCTTTTTGTCTACTAATATCAGTCATTCTTCATTTTTATCGTCATAAATTATTTCTAAAGAAATTGTGATCAATTGGTTTATTTTTATGATCAAATTCTGACACTATCATACTTTTTAACGATTCTTCTAATTAAACTCTCCGATTAAATCCGTTTTATACGAATGTTGGTTTCAAAATGCATCAATCACGGTTGGTTACCTCTCAGCTTTCCAGCTCTGATTTTCCTTATCACTGTTTTTCCTTGATTGATTTTTATAATAAAAAGTTGTGCAGAAAAATCATTTATATTTTATTTATTTCCTAATGTATATTCACATTTTATTTAATCCATATAAAAAATAATAGATTAATATACGACTATTATTCCAAAAATGACGTTATAATGGGATCAAGAAACAGTAATAATAAAGAAAATATACGTTTAGTAACGAGTCGCGAAATTCAATGGCGCATGCAATCGTTCGTTTTAATTTTGAATTTCGAATAAATAAATATCTGAAAATAATTCAAGTTCGTTTTTTTTAATTCAACCGTTCACGTCGTTAAATGCTCGACTAATTGACAAGTTACATAGACAAAGTTCGCAGAAGAATATTGAAATAATTGACATTAATCTACAGGGGCAATAAAAGTACTTACCATATGTGGTAAATTTGTCTACTTCCCGAAATTACTCGTTAAGCAATTAATGTAAGGAATTCATAGGTGAATCAGAAAAAAACTGCGATACAAAAATATTTATTCATTAGTTTGTGTTTTAATTCGTGCATTATTACAATATTTGCGGATAATTATTATTTATGTCGACGATCGTGTTGAAAATTGAAACTGAAGAAAGTCGTAGTAAAAAAAAATACATCAGCTAATTGGTTATTCAAGTGTGGTATATTTTAATGGTCCTCGGTACAATTCACGAAATTTATGTCAACATTATGCAAATAAATGTCACAGTGGACACAACGCTCCGGTACCGTTATTCAATTGTCTTCAGATTTGCCAGCTGACCATGAAATTCGTCAATTAATGATTTATAAATATGTAGAAAGTTTCACTACGCCGTTTACGAAAACAATACAATCTCAACTTTGTCATAATTTATTCAAGCAAATAAATAAATAAATAGAATCATAATTTTCGAAATTTTAGCATGAAAAATTTGTACCATTTACGATGCCACAATTTCAAGAATCATTCATCAAACAATATTCAAGTAAAATATAAAAAAAATCTATCAATGTGATATACCCCCCGATTGTTTGATCATCTTTGGCAAGATCCATTACGTATGCTCTTTGCTTTTGAACATGTTCACCATACTGAAAATTTAAAAATTAATCATATTTATTTATTAAACGACGAATAAAAATCAAAAATAAATACCTAGCAAATGTATATCTTTCATCGGTATCATCTAAGACTCTTTTAATTCTGCAACGTACGTCTTCACAGCCTTTCTGTTGCATTGTATATGTATCAATAGCTTGTTGAACAAATGCTGTCAACACGTTCAATTGATGATATTGCTTTTCTAAAACGAGTTATATTACAATTTTTTGAAAACTATGCGAAATATTAAATTATTTTAATTTATAACCTTGTTCATTTGTATAATAAGTCCTCATCCCCTTTTCTTCTTCGTCTTTTTTATCTTTTTTCATATGTATCAATTTAGGAATAAACATTAACAAGCAGATTATAGCAATGAATTTCACTATCTTCTTAAAGATCACTATTTTCAATAGAATCTTTGCTAAGGTGACTAGACTCATCTTTAATGAAAATTTATCAAAAAACCAAGGAGCTTCGTATGGTATTCCATGCATCATCGGTTTCATCGGTGGACCATATACAGGAGCTGGTGGTCCATACATCGGAGCCGGAGGTCCATACATATGCGCCGGAGGACCGTACGTATGCGCTGGAGGTCCGTACATCGGAGTCGGAGGTCCATAACTATGACTTGGTGGGCCGTACGTCTTTTTCGGTGGACCATAATTAGTCGACTGAGGTAAATAACTGTCCGAATAAGAATTATCCGATGAACCATCGTGGGACGTGAAACTGTTGTAACTGTTAGGTTCAGCGTTTGGTCCTGTATCATAGTTGCTGTCTTCTCTCCGAATCGGAGTATCCTTGATGCTCTGCTGGACACTGCTCGCTGTAACATACACCACTTCTTTGTCGCTGCTTGATATACCATTTCTAGAATTGCTCAATGCTTGTATATATGAATCCTGAACGAGCCTCGGCGATCCAGCATCGTTTTCAGTTTCAGCGGCGTGGATTTTTAAAAAATGCAACAAAAATGCGACACAAATGATTTTCTTCATGTTGATATCTGAAATTTATTATAATTTAATTATTTATTAGTATGCATTCATTGACATTGAATTTGCATTATTTATTTACGTTGGAATGAAGCCAAGTCATGTCTTAAGGCACTAGGACTAATAATTCGACCCATTGATCCAGTAACATGTTAATTGTAATTGGATAACGTCGCACAAAGCAACACAGAACAATCATACATCGATTAAAGAATGAATTCCTAAACTTATTTGACCCTAGGACTAATTTTATATTAATATCTTCTTTATGCTTTTACGTGGATTATAAATTTAAATAATTTTAATAGAGTATTTTGACATTATGTGTATTTTCTCTAAAAACAATTCCCGAGAAGTAATTCTCCAAAAATTCTCGAGGAAAAGCGTTGCAATTTATACTCATTTATAATATATTAATTGTTATAATAGTAATATATATTTTTAAATATCAGGCCAATATAAAAAAAAAACAAAGTATATAATGGACACAAAGAGATTTTACAATATATCCAATTCCTATAAATTGGTCAAATGCCACTTTTCTATCATAAATCACATCTTTGAAAATTCTCGAGAAGTTTAAAAATCCCGATGATAAATTTTGTGGACATCGTGTTATATTTTAAAAAATCTTCGAGAAATAATTCCAGAAAAAAATTAACTATACATATTTATAAAATATTAATCGTGTGTGTGTGCGATTCGCCTCCTATTAATTTATTTACACAATGAAAGGACAGCAAAGGACCAAAATTAAAAATAACGGACACGAAGATTTTTAATTTAAAAAAAAAAATAACTTACAATTCTCAATCTTCGTCGTTATATTTAATGTTTATTTCTTGAGATTTCTCGTTTTTTTCTTTAAAAAAAAGGATAAACAATACGATTTTAAATAAATCAACGACACTTTCTCGAGAATTCACGAAAAATTTAAAAAACTAATTTCAATTTCGGATATAGTAGATAATTAGGATAATTTTATTAATCAGTTTTCTCTATGATTGTCCTTTTTTATATCTAATACCACATACTATATAATCTAAAATTACTAGTGATTCTAAGAAATATGCATTCTGTCGTATATTATTTAAATTAAATAGAAATAAATATTGTGTAATGTGATTAAAATAATTCAACGATTCGATTTGGACTTTAATAATTTATTTCTGTCTTCATTTTCCTTGTCTACTTCCAGATACTGATTGTATTATTTAGAATTTTAAACTTCCTATCTATGGATAACCCATATAATTCACTCATGGGATTTTTTATTATTGAAAAGTTCATCAATCTTTGATTGGTGATAGATAAAAATTACAAATTCCACAAAACACTAAGCGATGCTATGATAGCTTTTATAGTTAGTCAGGTTCTTAATATATATTTTAAATTTAATTGATATCTTACATTGATTTCATAAATTAATCCGTGTTCACTTGTGCTCGATGCGCCACAACAACAATCACTAGGGCACTGATTCGTCACTTCAGGTGAAACCTCACTGACAGTCCATCAGAGCTGGGTTAGCTGCAGGTCTGCCGGATCTTCGTACCTGACTGAATCTTCCACCTGACAAATCGACCATATAAACAAAAGGTACCAAACCCCGAAAGATAATCGAGCAGCCAACGAATGGTTCCGCATATTTCAGTTTAAAAAGGATAGCGACGCACCACGACCGCGGAATGAATATTAATTATTGCGACCGAGAAAATTGTCTGACTGACCAATCGGGTCGTCGTGTTAGTGTCGCGATATTTGCGGGCACGGAACCCAGTGAACCAATTTTCCATATGCATTTGGGTCGCGGAACAGAACGGAACAGAACACCGATGAAAGGCCACTAAACGCCCAATTTGCATTTCATAAATATTTTTCAGATTTTTCACAGCCTCTTGTTGGTCGTCTCGAGTTGAATTCCATCACATGATTCTGTGAAAAATCAACTCAATTGGTATCTCAATAAATTTCTGCTGTTAAAATCTCGAATCCTGATGATTTCAATTACATATTCACTGAAAATTACAAGCAATTATTATCTCGTTCATCTTTCTTAGTTACACCTGTTTCTGAATTAATAAAATTCACTTTCATGATTAATAAATTCGTTTTTTTTTTATTTTCATACATTGATTTAATATCCTATTACAAAGGTTTATATCCTGTTATACATTGTTACATCCGAGAAAGTGATTTAAATTCAAAGCCGCATTGATAAAATGGAATACACGTAGTAACATAGTCCTCAATTAAGTTCCAATCACGATCGATCGAATAGATTCATCAACTAGTGTCATCGTTTTACATTGATAGATATATATATATATATATATTTTAATATATCTCAATATGAAGATTTAATTCTTGGAAAATAATGTTGAGATACTCATAAACCAAGACTTAATTACGATTGAGACCAAAAAAATATGGTGTTAAAAGGACTAGATAAACTCGAAGAACTACCGCAAAATGTACTAACGACAAGGCTGCAGTTTTTATCAGATCAGTAATCTAATTAAAAAATTGAAAATATAGACTCGAACACTAATAGATCCTTGAAGGTACACCACCTTTTTTAGCAAAGCTTGTTTTTAGAAATTTATGAAGAAAAGAAAAACTAAATAGGTCGATAATCGACTATAAAGTAAATTCTCGTCGAGGAAAACTTAAAATCAGGCATTTTTTTTAAATAACTTATTTTAGTTTCAATAGATAGACGAAAGTAAAATGGATCCAGATATATCCACTTAACCCAGGGGTTCCCAATCTTTTGGTACTCTAGAGCACATTCTAAAATATCGATAGGGTGGCGGGCACCACTCTTAACG
>JAGXCT010036180.1:135077-145523 GCA_022495035.1 Philopotamus ludificatus
CTAGCAAATAAATAAAAATAATTCACATTTTTAATTAATGTTTATAAAAAAATTCAGTCTCGGTTGAATAGTGGCGGGCACATCCGAATCGTTCCGCGGGCGCCATGGTGCCCGCGGGCAAGGGTTGGGAACCACTGACTTAACCGATCCGTCATGGTGACTTGAAACCAACCGCGTCGTTCAAAGGGGGTCTATTTTTAATGAAAAATAGGATTTTTTTATTAATCAATATGACGCATAAGTGACGCGCGAACTCGGCGATGTCTCGGCTGAGGACAAGCGGCCGTCTCAGAGTATTCGCGGCACGTGTCACTAGTACGGTTTCATTCCCACTTGATCACGTCCGTGGCAACAGAAGTGATTGTTATTGTTTTTTTTTTGCAATTGCGGACAATAAAGGACAATGATTATTTATAATATTTATTATTTTGACTTTTTAGACCAAAACAAAAAGTCTGTGACATGTAGGATTTATATTAAAAGAGTTATTCGAGAAAAATAAAAAATTTGGGGTGCCAAATAGCATGGCTAGGTTAAACTTTCGCTACTCGTTCAGGATCCAGCCGGCCAGCTAACCTTGTCCACCAAATGAGCCCTTGTTCCTAGTCAACCAAAGAACATTGACCTTTATTTCGCTCGGCAATGTATTTAATGACCTTAAAAATATTTTAATTTTGTAGAAAACAGCGATTTACAAGAAACCTAATAGGAGGGTTGACTATATTCCACTTATAGATTCCAAAAAATTACAATTGTCGATTACAAATTGATCAACTTTACATGCGAATTTATACATCAAAGCTAGTTTTGTGGAATATTCACAATCTGGACTTTCAAACGTTCATAATTATAAATACTTCCAAAACCATTTTGATAATATACTTGTAATTTCTAATCTTAATGATCAAAGATAGTTTACTATGATAAAAACATGAGAATGATTACTAACATTATATCAATGAAATTAAAAATTCTAAAAAAAAATATTTATTAATCAATAATTACAAATTACGTCAATAAAATATATTGTATAATTTAAAAAATAATATAAAATATATAATTAAAAATTTTCTGTCAATGTTAAATATCGTTCAACAAAAAATGTATGTCGTTTTCTCTTAACGTTTTCATCCTCAGGTTTTGATGAAAAGAAAGAGCTAATTCTTTTTGAACCAACTGCTCCGGAACTCTTCTTCTTTTTCAACGTTTCATCGTCGTCTTCCCATGTGCACGGATATGCCTTGTCTTGGAGAACTACGTCCGCTGTCGACCAACTAAATCTAACCAATTGTGGATATCCAAAGACAAGATCGACTTGTTCTTTAATAAATTTCTTTGTTGTCGGGTCTGAAATGTTATGAATTTAAAATTACATTTCATATTGATAAATACTATGAAATAAATCGATTTACCTCCAGGATATCCACTTCCGAAACTTTCCTGTGTTAATTCTAATCCTTCTTTAAATTTCCAATTTTTTAATGTACGATCCCTTGTTACCTTTGCAACGATACTAGCAGCTGATACGATCGGATATGTAGAATCAGCTTTTTTTGCTACCTGCAAAGTAATAAATATTAGATTATAATAAATACATTTCATAGTTTGAAAAAAATATGATAACAAACCGTTATTTTATAATTAGGAAATATTTCAGATAATTTGGCTTGATATTTCTCAGGAGGGCCAACTGTATCAACATATACTTCAGCAATATCGACGCCACTCTCCGCGGCTTCTTTTATTAAATTGATGGCTGAATTCATAGAAACCTACGATACAATTTTAAATGATTATTTTGTAAAATTATATTATTCGAATACACAAGGAATCCATATTTACCTCATTCAATGAGCACTTAGAGCGTCGAAGCATATTATTGCATATAAAATTTGGAGATATGATATCGACTGACCAACCAACAATGTTTATTACGTTTTCGTCCTTCGACATCTTTTCATAAATTACTTCACGTTTTTCTTCGGTAAGAGCTTTCGAATCGGCACATCCTAATTCTTTTAATATTTCCAACTTATCTAATGGACAAAATGCTATTCCATATACCATCGGGCCTGTAAATTAAATTGATTATAATTAAAACCATTATCTAAAATTTAATATGTAATAAAATATATAGAAACATTACCGAGGACTGGACCACGTCCAGCTTCATCGACCCCCAATGCACATGGGCCTGTAGGTAGCGCGGCACCTCCTGTCACGCGTTCACACATCTTTAATTCGCGCCAAACTCGCTGTCAAATACGCAACGTAAACAGAGAGAATCTTAACACGTAATTATATGACCATTTCTATTAAATATTTGCATATATTGATAATAATAAAATATTCCGTTATTAAATATTACGCATTATAATTATATTGATTATAAGTATAAATGTAATGATTACATTTTATTTAATTATTCGTTATTCAAGTTTTAATAAAGGCTGTAAAAAAAATCGCTAGTTAAAATTTTTTATTTATTGTAGATATTTAAAACAACCATCTATTTTATTTTAAATAAATTTAAATTAATAATACAATTATGTTATATGTAAGTATGCGATGTTTAATTTATATTTGTTCTTGGCTTTTGAAACAAAATCTAAGCCTTATAATTTTATTTGTGGAAGTGCATATTATATATTAAATTTACATGATCGATTGAAGAGTCAAATATTGTTTGTTGGTAAACATAATTGACCTAAAAACCAAAGTCACGACCTTGCACGAGACGCGATGGCGGCAGGCAGGTGCGGTGCAGGCTAAGCTGGGACGCGCTGGCAACATTGGTATATTTTTAGATTAGAAAATAGATGTCATCGGCGGGGCGGTGAGCCGCTTGACAGGTACGGGTCTCGGTGAGGGCCATGCAGGTCAACCCGCGCGAGTTGTCTTGGCAGGCCATCCAGGCCATCGTCGGCGTGCAGCTGTCCGTGGACGTGCTGCGCTTCGACGACATGGGGTGGCACCTGGCGCGGGACCGGCCCGACTCCGACGTCGAAATCATCGAGGACGATGAGCCCGTCGCATGCGTGGACAGCGAGCCCGAGGCGGCGGAGCCCGCGCCCGAGACCGATCCCGACCTCGACCCCGACCCCGACGGGGACACGGCCCTCGCCATGGACGAATACCTCGAGGTGACGCTCTCGACGGACTCGGAATCGCCCAGCCTCCCCGCGCCCGAGCCGCCCAAATCCGAACCCAAGAAACACGGCTGCCATGTGTGCGTGGAGAAGTTCTCCAGTTACTGGGAACTGAGAAAGCACATCAACTCTCACTTCCCGGGCATGTTAGATTCCAAATCGAGTTTCTGTCACTTGTGCCAAAAGGATTATACCAAAACGGGCTTCATGAATCATCTGCGAAAGCACACCGGGGAGCGGCCGTTCGTGTGTGAACTGTGTCGCAAAGCGTTTTCCCAATCGAGCAGTCTCTCTATTCATATGAAGTTTCATTTAAACGTGAGGAAGCATGCGTGCCTCGTTTGCGAAAAGAAATTCGTAACCAAGAGCGAGCTGTCGCGACACATGACGGTGCATACGAAACAAAAGTCCTACTATTGCGGTGTGTGCGACAAAGCGTTCACTCGGTCGGATAATATGAAAAAACATGAAAAAACTCACGGGTGAAGCGTAACTGAAGCGGCGTTGCGCCGCATCGATTAATGATATTTTGAGAGTTTAATTTTTTTTAATGCGTGTGAGAGTTTTTTATTATATACGTCGCAGCGAAGGTTGCAAATTTTAAACACTTGTGCAAATTTCACATCCCAAATCAACGCCCAAAGATCAATTATAATATCGTACTAGTTTTATATTAAATTATTTATTATTAACCGAAGAGTCAATCAACTTTTTTGTAATCAAGATTTACGGTGATCATCTATAAAAGTTACCATTTACTTTTATACGTGTTTAATCATAAGATATTGCAGTGTGCCTTATTGTATTCTAAATTATAGACGATGATGCCTTTCTATGTCGATTAGATAAATTAATGCATAGTTTTAAATAATATAAGAGGAAATATACGCGTTCGTTTGAATATTTTTCTATATGCGACTATATTTATAGATATGAGCTCAAAAATGTCTATATTTTTATACAATTTTGATATGTGTGAGCTTATTTCCAGTGAAACGGACGATAATAATTATTATAATTAATAATACGAGGCACGATATGTTGGATCGTGCATATGTTGTAAATTAATTATATCAAAAAAAACTTACCCTTCTATTTATTCACCAATATTTAAGCACTGTGCCAAAGTTTTTAATATATTTTCAAAGCTGGAAGTTTTTAGAAATAAAAAATCAGTCAGTCATACTCATAATTTATCGGAAACGTAAAAATGTTTCTCCTTACATGACAATCGATCTGAATTTTGTGATAATATCGCCAATATATGGATAATACATCAGATCCGGTTATCGGTTTTATACTCGTCGAAAATAAAATTGTTATTTTCAATAGAATTGATTAACCAATTTTCATTACTCCCAGTATTTTAATTGAATTATATATATGTTTATGTTTTTTTTGAGGATGTCATGGATGTATGCTCTCTAATCTTAACAAATTCACGTAGTATTATAATAGAAAAATTGTTCCAGCTTTATATTCTCGTTGATATAATTAATTGATTTTAAAATCAAGAACTTTTGGAACGAAAAGGATCACGATCCTCAGACATGAGGGTGCCGACCAAAGAGATAATTAATTATCCATCACTCAATTATCTTGTTGCGTGAGAGACATTGATATTTTTAATTTAAAACTTCACCTTTGATCAAACCTAATCAACGAAAGCAAACTTATTATAAAAATGAGTAATTCGGAACACAATGTTTGATGGACCAGGAATTTAACCATTTATTTATAAGGCACAATTCAACTTTATTTTATAAAAAAATATTACTGAAAATTACAAAATCGGCCTCCTCCAACATCCTTCTTCATTTTATCTCGTCTGCCGCTACGTCGCTCTATCTTCCGGCAAGTTTCAATGATTCGGTGTCCCTCTGTACACAGTTCAACCACTTCAGCCTAGGTCTTCCTTTCCTCCGGATACAGGAAGGCTTGTTAACCATAAGCCTTTTCGGCGGCTGATTGTCCCATATCCTTGGCACGTCTTATTTTGTCAAAATCCAAGATTCAGATCCATATGTTAGAATAGGCCTTTATTTAGTCTTCATTGAGAGGAATCTCAACCGCAAATACTTTTGAAGTCCAAAGTAGCACCTGTTTGCCAGCATGGTTCTTCTTCCGAATTGGTTTCTTTGTTAATTGTAATATGTGACAAAGACAGAATCTTTGAACCCCTGAAAGTCAAAGAGTACAGCTTCGAGACCGTCCAGGAATTCACATAAAAATCGGCTAACAAAATCGTCCTGTCACAGTAATATTTCACTTTGGTTGACTAAATTAGGACGTTTTTTTCAACTTCAGGGTGAGTCTTACCAATTGTCGATAATAGTCTTCCCTTGAATATTTACTGTATAAATAAAAGAACCTTTCGTAATGTTAATCCTGCTTTTGGGATCGGAACAAATGTTTAATTATGACAAAGGCGGTGGGTACCTTGTTATGATAATAAAGAACGGCCATCCTATTCACTTTTCCGATCCGATTAAAATAAAACTGAATTATAGACAAGGAAGACCCGAGTTTCTGGCTTAATTCGTCGAAAGTTTGAATAGGATCAGGATCAATCAGAGATTTTAATTTGTTTTCCTCAATATCTGGCTGTCGTCCACTTCTAGGAAGGTCCTTAAGACTCGTATTATCCGATTTGAACTTTGAAATCATAATTGACATCTGTTGACCTTTAGAACTTCTCCGTAAATTCCGTTAATGGTTTCCGTAACCTTTATTGCATATAGTCCTTCGTCGAAAAAAAAAAGCATACATTTATTCGTCGTCGATTTGAAGTTTCTTCCACCGTGTATGGATACAGACTAACTTAAACTAGACTATCTGATAAAAAATGGCGAAATTCATGGTCCGCCTATCCAATATTATTACCGGAGCAATTATCGAATCCATCGCTCCACTTTTTTCCATAAAAAAATCATATTTAAACAGCCGCATCACAAAAAATATTCAATATTTTATTATTTACTATAATTATGACTGTTTTAAGATAATGGAATATACACACGATTCTCATATTTGCATATTAATTTTTTTGGAACGTATTATTCAAGAATCGGGTGTTGTATATCAATCGTTTTATTGAATAATTGATAATGTCGCGAATTCAAAGACATGTTTGATGAAATCTGTTAATTATCAACTAGTTTGTATTGGTTTTTTTTAGTACAAATGAGTTTAATTTGGATTAACATTTCCCAAAAATAATAAAATGTTGTATTTATATCTTATTCATAATGAATTAATCTAAACAAAACTCTAAAATGAGGCTAATGACTGAAAGTAATCGATAACCAAATATATGTATACTAACTAATATATCTTTTTTTTTTAATCTAAATCGTAATCTTAACTAAAGTGTGTCATTTTTTCTGTGATTAATTTTAGAATATATGCAGTATATTTAATATATTGGAAATATTAATTATATATATTATACTTGTTATAGACTTTAGAATTATGAATTATAATAGTAGGAATGTGCGCTGAACCTTCGCTGCGATTGTTATCTAAACACTTTTTTTTTTTTTTAATTTAAACCAAAAATTTAAATATTTTAGATATAACTTTGTTTGTTAATAATATTACTGATGATATTTTTGTTCAAAAGTGCCAATTTTTGTACAAATACTTGGTAAATATTTATCTAGTTATTGAGGGTTGCCTGTAATGTGTTTCACGGTGAACGCAGGTGCTAATTGATAATTATAGTTAGTGTCTTAATAAAAATCCAAAGTTGCCTTTTGTAGCTTTACTCTTGACGAGCAATAAAGTCATACGAGAGCTTTCCGTTTTGTGACTCGACAGGGTCGTTGGTTGTGCGGTAGGCACATGCATAGTCATAGCGAGTGGGCGTATAACAATTTCTAGTAATTTGCTGATACCGTGGCAGGAATGCGATGGTGTCTGAGCTATCAATACCTAAGATTTATCAAACTTTTTTTTAATAGTTAATATTAGTTTAGTCTAATCTTTAAACAATATTTATTTTATATGTATATAATTTTACAAAAAATGCATGCTTGATTTGATTTTTTTTAGTTTTATTTATAAATTATTTAGAAAAAAAAATGTCGCCACCACAATAAAATAAAAATTACAAGACTGACATGAAATTGTAAATTAGAGAAAATTAAATATGTATATTGAGCACAAAAAGGGTGTTTTCACTCGTTACGACTATATATATTTATATATTTCGATGTATGGTATGCATACGAATGCATTGCACTTTGTTACAAACTCATGACAATTAGACAATAAGGAATATTTCTATTAAAAAAAAAATACCTTTTTTGTAAATGAATATATAAACAAATATATTTGATACAACAAACTACATGTAATTTATTTTCTCATATTAAATATTTGTTGGTTGAATGTGTTGTTTTATTTACGCTCGTCCCTTAATTATCATGATACATATTTTCCGCAATCGTTAATTAACATTTGCACTTATTATGCAATATTGAGATAATTATCTAAGACTTCAAACGATCAAATCAAGCGAGCATGTTTTTATTTCGTAGATTACATCATGCTTGTTATACTTTATTTGATATAATTTATAACTAAGATTTGTAAAAAATCGTGGTAATCTTCAGATTTACATAATAAATCAGAGAACCTATCTTCCATGTTTATCAAGGATAAACATGGAAGTTTAATCTAACTAGACAATTTTATACACATTTAACTCTTTTTTACGCACTATTGTAGAGCCCTGGCCTCATCCAACACCCAGTTCCATTTTATCTGGTCTGCCACTATGTCATTCCATCTTTCGATAAGTTTCAATGATGCAGTGTCACTCTGTACACAGTCCAATCATCTCAGCCTTGATCTTACTTTCCTCCGGGGATAGGAAGGATATTTACCATAAGCCTTTTCGGTGGCTGACTGTCCCGCATCCTTAACACTTGACTAGCCCAACGAAGTCTGGACACTGACCACGGTATATCCTTGTATAATCGGTACAACTCCTTATTGCTTCGGACACGCTATTCCCCGTCGTTGAATATGGCTCCAAATAATCGTCTCAAAATCCGCCTCTCCAGGATATCCTACTTATTTTGCTTTGTCATAGCAAAACATTCAGAGCCGTATGTTAGGACGAGCCTGATGAGAGTAACGTAAGGCTTGACTTTGGTCCTCTTTGAGATGAATCTCGACCGTAGATACTGTTAAAGTCCAAAATAGCACCGGTTTGCCAGCATGGTTCTTCTTCATACTTCAAAATTGATTTCATTGTTTTTTGTAATAAGTTAGCCGAGATATGTGAATTCCTGGACATGCTAGAAAGTGGACTCTTCGACTCTCTGGGGTTCAAGGATTCGTCCTTAGCATATGGGCATGTATTTTGTCTCATTGATCCTCAGTCCCATGCCCATTGCCGCTTTCATTATTTACTGGCATGCGTCCTTGAGAGCCATCCGATATCTGATCACAATGTCTACATCGTCGGCATAGGCAAGACGCTGCACCGATTTGTTAAGAATGGTGCCAAATGTTTCCATGCCGTATTCTCTTATTAGCCCTTTGACTGCTATGGTACACGGTCTACTAAAAAGAACAAATACTATATTTTAACACTATTTAATTACACATGTTCGTCAC
Source organism: Philopotamus ludificatus (assembly GCA_022495035.1). Lineage (NCBI taxonomy): Eukaryota > Metazoa > Arthropoda > Insecta > Trichoptera > Philopotamidae > Philopotamus > Philopotamus ludificatus. The sequence continues at coordinate 143,855 of JAGXCT010036180.1, forward strand.
AATTAATTTCTTCTTTGGCGCTACATACCAGGATGGATGAGCTTCTCTATAATTAGTCTTCAGTGCAGTCTATCAGTGGGAAGATGTTTCCAGTTTTAACAAATCCAGCTATTTGTTACTAAGACGTTATGTTGGTTTCTTCCAATGAGGGGTTCATCTGATCAATTGATTTTGGCCATGGGTCTCCTCCATGCACTAGATGTTGCCTATCCTTCGCAATCTCTATGACTTACAGAACCATTCACTGTTCGTATATTAACTACAGAGTCAAATTCTTCGAAATATGTAAAAAGATGGCATAAATTAATAATAATCTTCTACAATAAATGTAAAACTCTCTTAAAATAAACGAGGTTTATTAGTTCTTCTTTCATCATTACACAATTAATTTCTCTTTAGTATTTAATTCAATTGATTATTATTATTTAATTTCTATAAAATTTTGTTTTCTGTTTGATTAATTCTGCGAAGTCTGAATAATTTAGCATTATTTTTCTTTTTCAATTTCTAATGAATACATAAGATGGAATAGAATCCAGTGATAGAATCAATTGTGAATAGTTGGTTCAATGTCATATTGCATAATGATACTCTTACAATTCAACAGAACTTGAACTTACGAACTCGTAACAAAATGAACCATTTTTTATAAACAAATTTAAATAAATATATTATCCTATGTTTATTTAAATATTTTTTTATATTTTGTATTCCACAATATTTTTTTTTCTAGATAAATTGTAATCGGAATCCAGTATGTCACGTTTTAATAATTTGAATGCCTACGATCTGCATAAACATCTTATAAACGAATACGTATTAACAAAGAGAGGAACGACCAAAACATTAACCAGAGATACATCTAGAGACAAACGTGATATCGATGTAATTCGAGAGAATCATAAATTCCTTTGGGACGATAATCCAGCTGACACGTGGGAAAAACAGCTAGCCAAAAAATACTACGATAAATTATTTAAGGAATACACAATATGTGATTTAAGCCGATACAAAGAAAATAAGGTATTCTTCAAAATACTTTGAATATTATTTATCATTTCATATGTATCATGTTTATATTGAAGGTTGCGCTTAGATGGAGAACTGAAAATGAAGTCATAGACGGAAAGGGACAATTTTCATGCGGATACAAAAAATGCACAATAAGAGAATCATTGAAATCGTGGGAGGTTAATTTCGGATACGTAGAAGACGAAGAAAAGAAAAATGCTCTCGTTAAATTGCGTATGTTATTATTGTAATTTATTATGTATTTAATTTAAATTAATCGTAATAAGACGTAAACAATTATAGGACTTTGTACCGATTGCTCAACAAAACTTAATTATCATACAAAGAAGAGGGAGATCAAACGGTTGAAGAAATCTGATAAGAAAAAGAGCTCAAAGAAAAAACCAACGACTGATACATTAAAAGTTATCGAAACCGTTGAATCCGACACCGATGAAATTCCATCAACGTCAACCGAAAATAAAGTCACACCACCAGAGATCGAGCCGTGGAAGAAAAGTAATTATAATTTTATTTATCATATTTTTTTATTTGCAGCGTATTATAAATTATTTTTTTCAGCTGTCGAATTGGAAGAAAAATCACGGGATGAAGAATTTGAATCATATCTTGAAGACTTGCTTCTGTAAAATGTTTC